>KE504644.1:1875609-1892257 GCA_000441515.1 Elaeis oleifera
AAGTTCCGTTCTAATGCTCATAAAGACATTAATCACCATGCTTTGAGTATCATATCTTTGCTTTACCCTTAATTTTCCCTATAAAGTCAAACTTTGAGTTGTATATTTGCCTTTCCGACCAATAAACATTAATCACTTGTATCAGCAAGAATAAAAAATAAGTCAGAGTTCAATACATTTCAACATACCTTATGCATAAGATCTGAACAGTAACAAGAAACTAAAGCTTTAGTTCTTTTAGCAACATAAGAATTAGCCCAAAACTTAGTAAACCAACATTGTTTCCTTTCAATCTTTCAGATGTAGATCCTAGAAAACCATAATATAAGGAGTGGTCTTACCAAATTTCCATCTATTAAGACTTTCGCACTCTGCAGTTCTTTGGCATGATAAGTTATTCCCTTGTAGAGAACATTCCTGAAAGTATTGGAATCTACAGATCCCACATGAACAATGGGTAACCTATATGATAATATATGGAACAAGCATTAGTTGAAGCACAACCTAATATTTAAAACTAGCATGAATCTAGTTATCTATGTAACTGCACGTGTGCCACAGTAAGAGAAAGTGACAAAAGTATCCAGTACAAAATCTTTACATCAACATTGGACCTGATTGTGGAGAAATTGACAGCTTCACCATTTACAACTTGTCAAGAAAACCCAAATGGCAAAGAACAAGGGAGGGTTGAAAATGTCCATGCTCTCCCATGTTTAAATTTTAAAATAATAATAATAAAATAAAAATGTTCTCCTAAAAGAAAACAAAAAGAACTTGAAGCTAAGAGTTTGGACAAACAAACTCAATGAAGAGGCCTATGGGGTGGCCGACTGCTGCATGGAGGACCCACAAGGGGTGGATCTGTTTTGCAGATCAGCTTGATCTTTAGCAGATTAAAGGGTTCAACTACAAGGGAGGGCTGAATACTCATGAGGCCTATAAAATATTTTCTATATCAAAGAATAGTTGGAAATTTGAGAGTTTGAAATATTTGCAAAAAAGAAACAAGAAATTCAATAAATGCTACGCAATGCATGCAAAAAAGGTTTCATCCAGTAGAAGATATATCAAATGTCAAAAGAGGGAAAAAATCATTTTGTAAATGAACTAGCCTAACAAAAAAATATTTACAGATAAGTTAACAAAATAAACCCAAACTTTTAAAAGAGAAAATAAATAATACCTTATCTCAAAGTTATACATGCATCTAAAAGCTTGAAGAGAAGCTAACAGCTTGCCCATTTTGAAGTCACATGGCTGCAAACTTCCTGATGCCAATGAGCAGTTACGACAAGCCCACCTGTCACATGGTAAAATTTAGTGAATTGCAATTAAAATATTATTGTATTAGTAAATATCAATCAAGAGATTAAACTGATACTGTGTATACTTAAATGTGAAAGAATAGTGCCCTACAAGTCAATCGCATGGGTGATGCAATAGAGACTTTCTTATGTTATCTTCATGCTCATTTGCATGACATTGATTATTTTATTTATGAGGTATTGTATTTTATCCATTGCTGCATCATATTTTATGATCATGATAAACCCATAGAATAGGACAATGATTTAGGACCATGATGAGATCATGCCAATGAGACCTAAAATCTTAATAATCTCAATTAAAATATTTTCAGTCATTGGATCATCGAGTCGGAGATTGATGATGCCGGTAAGACTGGTACATCCTATGTATGCTCAATGGAGAGGGTGGTTGATCTCACATCACTTGTGTAGTGACACTAATACAAGGATGTAGGTGCTCATTAGAGAATGAGTTCACTGAACTAATCCACAGAAAGAACATCTGATGGAGCCTTACAATATGTCGACAGATGGTTCTCTAGTGGGAGTGGTGCAAGTGATCCTTTGATCTGAGATCACCATGGTACCTTGTGTATATGGATCCTTACTTGGTTATTCCCTAGCATGCCACTTTGAGATGTGTGTGGGATATTCTGAGTTCGGTGAAGTGTGCATGGAGGTTGTGAGTGGTCAACATGGAATCGGTCACTCCTTGTAAGAGGAGAGAACATCCTATATGATCTCATAGGATGATGACTCCGAGAATCTCTGACCAGAGAAGGAATGAACAGTAGAAAAGATTTCTACTGGTTCATCAACTGAGTCATCATCATTAGATCGAGATACATATGGATAGATATTTGGACGTGACATGATTCCATGCCCATGTCCTGTCTGGGATGCTGTGTGATCGAAATATTGAATTACGCGGTAACTCGCCACGGAAGGATAATTTTGGTATTTTCACTAAATTTCATGTCTTCTGGATAGTCATACGTCAATCTTGACTTGTGGACTTACAAGAATTAAAAGAGTTTAATTTGAAAATTAATTAGAAAGTGTTCTGATTAATTGATACCTTTGAGCTGATCTAATCGGATTAGGTCGTGAGTTTGGATCCACTGCTGGCTAGATATGGAACTCAATGGATCACACACAATAGAAATTTGATCTTGATCTAATCTATTTGGATTTATTGTAAATCCTATGGGTTAATTAAATTGCTAGCACATGAATTAACCCAAGTTTTCAATTTGATTTGGTGCAAAAGTGTTTGTGCTAAACCCAAGCTTGATGTCTTGACCTAATAGGATTAGGTTCAATCTTTGATTTCTTGATTTGGTTAGCCAATCCACTTGAAAGTGATTCATCTGGATTTATCCATCTCCACGCCAAACCCCATGCCAAAATGAAAATGGCACGCCACATTTATTTTAGGCGTTAAGATGGAGGAGTCCTTCTCATCCACTCCTCTTAATTTTCTTCTTATCTCCACATGTTCCTTTATTTCCATGCACCATCAGATGGCACCTTGGGATATGTGGGCGCAGAAGAGAAAGAAGAGTCCTTCTCTATGAAGAAATTCACACGCTAAAATTAACTAGGATGCCACATATTTTGTGCGATGAGATTGGAAGAGTCCATCTCATTTAAAACTCTTGATTACTTTCCTATCTCTTCATTATTCCACGCTAATTGCTAAAGGGTGGCGGCATCAGATGGCGCCTTGGATGGTGTGCGCAGAGGAGAGTCCTTCTGCAGATTAAAATCCAACTAATTCCCTTAATAGAAATTAAATCACCGGTGAATATCTTTGGACGCCAATTGTTGGCATCCCTTGGAGGCACCTTTTCTTCTTATTTAAAGGGGGCGTCTCCTATGTGATATATATGGCATTTTCTCTGGTGGTTAGGCGTGGAAATGAAGAGAGAAAAGATAAAAAAATTCAAAGAAAAGACAAAGAAAAGAGAGAAAGAAAAATGGAAAGGAAGGCAAGAGAAAATTGGAAAGCATGTGATGCTTGTCCTAAAATTCAGATTGTTCAAGTGTTGAACATCTAATCTGATTTTTATGTGGTGAGTTCTTGTAAGGAATGGTTCCTAGTGTGGTCCTAATGGAGGATTCAAAGGCATACAAATAGTGGTGCAATCCGTTCTTGAGAAGAATGATCGACAGTGAACTTGTGAAGATGGCTGCAGTACTACGTCGAATTGAGAAGGACCCTGATCTGTCCCGTGTGGATCACCAATGGAGGGCTTCTACTTTGAAGTCTTGTGGAGATCCTATTATTATCAGATCCTCATCTTCATGTTTGGTATATGACTTCTGATCCCTCATTAATATGTATGCTTAAATTGTTTAATTGTAATCATCAAGGGATTCCTAAGGTTGTGTTCCGGTAGTCATGTTTAATTGTTAAACTTATTTTCAATAGTTGAATGCATGAAAAATTTTTGGAAAGTCACATTCTGCTGCATTACCGGAACCCAACAAAATGGTCAGAACATAACTCAGATGCATTAGACACATAACTGCAAAAGATTTCAAATAAAAAAGTACCATCACTTGAGTATTATATTAATATTCCCAGTTAAGTGCAAGGAAATTGACCAATAATTTGAGAATGATTAGACACTCGCCAGAAGCAGGTATAAGTAGACATATAAAATAATAAAATTTTTCTATCCAATGCTTCAAAATGATCAGATCAGGTGGGAACTCTCCATGGACTTCTAGGTAGTCAAGCGGCTTCTTTCGGAATCAATAATTAATAGTGGTTAATTTTGAAATCAATGGAAGGAATTTTAGCTATTGTGTTTATTCTGTCAACGACAATGCAGGTAGTGGAGGATTTTATTAACTGATAGAAAACAATTTTGGACTTGATTGAGTTTGTAGAGAATTTCATCAACTCTCTCCTTCCGTTCCTCCTTGCACACACATAATCTGACATTAAGAACTAGATCAATTAAGACAAAATTCTGAGAATCTTTTACAAGTGAAAATAAAAGGTCTCAAAGTCACAACAAATGAAATATGAAACTCATAATCAAGGGTGCACTCTTAACCATAGCAAGAAAGAGAAGTTGGTTGAAGAACCTTCTTGGGCTATAAGAAATGTGAATGAGCAGCCTCTCATCAAATTCACTATTGTACCAAGGTGCTGCTTGAGCAACCAGCCTGACTGCCTGCAATAGTAGTAGAATGTCCATGTCAACCACACACCAAACAAGAGTACGAAGTTCCATTTGAGTGTAGATCAACAATTCAAAGGAAGACTCAGAAATTGCTATACAACTTATAACACTTAAGACCTGAGTTACACCTTGGATAAAGAAGACATACGTCATTACCCAACTCAACCAGAATACGTCAAGAAATAATAATGATTGCATAAAACTAAGCATAGTCGAGTTAAAAAAAAATGGCCAAATTGATGGATTACGATCAGGATCACTTGATTCGTAGATTATATAGCGTGGTTTTTGTCCTTCAATTCCTTCATGGCATCAATTAGAACCAAAAGAACAAGTTTTTTCTTCAACCTATTGCTAATATGAACCCAGATTACCAGAGAACAATCAAGCCAAAACCACAATTTCACTAAGGAACAAAAAAGGCACCTGCGCGAGTATCGACGGCGTTGTGGCCTTAAACGAGGCCTCGGACGCCCAGATATAGATCCCAACCACATTCATACCGCCCAGTAGCATCCTCGACACCTAAAAAGACATTAGAATCAAAACTTTTCGCCGTAAAAAGTCACAAATTGATAACTATCCATACTTAAAGCACTTCTTCTCACCTGGCGGGCATGTTCCCCAACCCAATCACCATCGATCACGAGGGACGGCTCCGCCGAGGCCTTCCCACTCTTGGACCCCTTCTTCTTGTCGTCTCGGCCCCGCCCTCGGATCTAAGGGAGCAGGCGGGTCCTCCACCGTCGGTGGGCGGCGTGGGGATCAAATCATAGACGAATCCTCGGTTCGAATCAGAGCTTAGCTTACCTACGATAAGCCCCACCTGTTGAACAACACCCAAATCTTCATCAAGAACGAAGAATAAGCGCGAGGCGAGAGAGAACGAGAGAGAGAGATACTTGAGCGGGGACGGAGGATTGGAAGAGGCGATCCTCGGCGGGTTTAAGTTGGGTTTCTTCGCCGACCACCGACTTCACCATCGTCGCCGGTGGCTGATCGAACGGCGCCGCAGCGAGACAAGAAGAAGGTTAGAGAGGGGAACCAGGCGTTATAACTCCGGATCTTCTTTATCTTATTTGGGTTGGGCCGGATTCTTGTCCACCTTGATTTCTGGGCGACCTAGGACAGCTATGAACCAATGGGCTTAGATGAGCCAAGCTAGGAAGTGAAGTTCTTTTCCAGATTACAGTTGAATAAGTGAATCCATTCTTTATTACTTCAAAAATCAACGCTATATTATTTCAGGTTACAGTTGAATAAGTGACGCCATTCTTTATTGCTTCAAAAATCAATACCGAGTATAGCCATTCATAAATGAATGATGGATTCTTTGTACATCGGGACAGTGTTGAAAATCCGAGATAGAATGCACCATCATGTTCAATTGATTCGTATAGTCATCATTTTTCAACACGCATTTAATATCGATAGATAAATTTTTTATTAAAAATTTATATGATAAAATATTTTTATATTTTAAAAAAATTATGACATTCTATGTCATTTTATGACATCTTAAGTCCACAATATGTACAGGATGTCATAATTTTTTCTAAAGAACATGAGTATTTTTATCATTCAAAATTTTTAATAAAAAAATTAATCTGTAGACATTAAATACACATTGAAAAATAGTTGGATAAAATATTCTTCTCATATTATGATATTTGAGATCATATTATGATATTTTGGACTATATTACGTCACAGGATATCATAATTTTTTAAAGATAGAATATTTTGTTATATAAATTTTAATAAAAAAATTGATATGAAAGTATTAAATGTGCGTTGAAAAATGATGATTATATAAATCAATCAGACGAGAAGATGCATTTCACATCGAATTTTTTACACTGCCCACCTGCAGTGCACAAAAAATTTCTCATTGGGATTGACATCTATTTTCGGTGCATTAATATCAAGGGCTTTAAGTCCTCGGGCCTCCTGTTGTGGCTAGACCTATATCCAGGCTGGTTCATGTAGTCTTTTCGTGCATGATTTTTTTTTAATGAAATAGAGTGGGAAATTCCACAGATTAAATTCTCAAGAGCAAAGTAACCTATATGTCAGCATTTATCAAGGGTCTAATAACCGGAGGAATTTCAAAAAAAGAGAAAAAGTCTTTCTTATGGATGAAATTTCAAACTATCATTATGAAGTTTAAGCAAAGGTGAAGAATTTGTAAATTGTAGACCTCATTGTTCGTTTGGTTAGCTAGCTTTTGTTGAGAGTCTTACGTTAACAAAAAAAAAAAAAAAAAAAGGATCATTCTTCTACTATGGATATATTTCTAATGTTTAATTATGTCAAGTAAAGCTGTCATGCATAGGATATATTTTTAATTAGAAATCATTGCAAGCCAATCAGGTGGCCAGCATCATCTGTATCACTACACAAGACCAACTCTGAGTGGACATTGATCGAAACTTAATGTTTGATTATGTAATTAAAAAAATTAATCATCTTTATACACCACTCCAAACTCTTTTGGAGTGTTTTCACCCACTAAAAGCAATTAAACATAGAGCTTGCTCACTGACTCCACTATTTTATCATTCTCCTTTTACGTAGGACTTTTGTTTCCTTTGAAAAATCTCAGTACCTAAACTTTCTCTCCAATAGAAACAATTTGGACTCTAGCAATGTGGATTGTATTTGTACCCGAGTGTAACAAATGGTCTACACATTTGTTATGAACCTATACAACCGCTTAACAAATAAACAAATAAGGCAAGGTAAAAATTGAAAACATCTGGTGCTGCGCATGACTTAGGAAAGCCACCTTAATTTGATCCCAATCCTATTTGCGAGTCATGCTTCCTTATTGGTATTTAAATTTTGCCGAGAGTGTGAGACAGTATAGTACTCTCTTTGCAGATTTATTGCCAATTTCATGCATCGGGATTTGCATTTGGAGGATAACGTGAAATTAGGTTACTTGAATCTTTGCTTATCTACTAATTTTTTCAAGCACATTTCAAATCTTAGTGGAATTTTATGAACTTCATGTAATTTCAGCTTCTCAAAGAAATTGTTTATGGTTTCTCCCGAGCCCTCAGCTTGACAACAAGAGATTGATTCTCTGTATATCTCTAAGATAATATATTTTAAGGTATTTGCACCTAGATAATAAAATACAGTGGATTCTCCCTCCTTTCCTCTCATTGCTCTACAAGCATACTATTTGTGTGAATAGATTAACAAAAAGCATGACATTGTATGTGATGCAAGCACTATTAAATTTCGATGTTAGAAAGAATGATTGAAAGATAATAACATCTTTTAATCCAAAAAATCTGCATAAGAATGAAGTTTTCTATTTACTTTTTTAATTCAGCAAGTTTTTTTAACTATTATTTGGATGTAGGAGGAAATTGAACAAAATTTATTGTTTTTATTACAATGGTGGAATGTTTAGTGAAGTTTGGGGGAAAAAAAATAACAATTTGTCATCTCTTTGAAAAGGATGATTTAATAAATTGTTACACCAAATATGTATTTATCATTTCTATATCACACCAAATAATAAAATTCTTTTTATGTCAATTTTTATAATATTACATATAGTGGTATGGATTGGAGTGGATTCTACACAAATAAATACTACTATTTAAATCTTCCCTACAAAAATAATATGATCGTAAATATTATTAAGCAAACTAAACATGGTAATCAGAATAATTTAGTATGTATATAAAATAAAGGTAAATATTATACATAAATATAATACATATTATCATTCAATATTATTTCAAATTACTATTTCGTATCATTGTTATAAGTTTCCATAGTTTCATATATCATGCATACTTCTCCCCTTTGAAGTAGCATTTATTTTATTTTTTATTTTTCCAAAAATCCTCAATTATTTAAGTGTATTAATATATATGTAAAAGCTTTACCTTTCACAACACCCCTCCCTACATTATTTATAATAACTAAAATATATTTTTGCAAAAAATATCCCCACAACATTTGAAGTTGAGGATGAAAGGTAGTCGTAAGAGAGCCACTGTGACAGATGCATTCTTAATATTTTAGAGAGTACCAATGATATTTATACTTATCAATTCTTATTATGCTCATTACACTACTATTTGATGTCTTTAAGATGGCAAATGACTAATAAAATGGTTATTACTACCAAAATAAAGAAAAGTACCATATCAATCGCATGAAATATTTATTGTGTTTCCAAGAAAAGATAGTTTAAAGCTATCCCGCTCCTCCTAAATTAAGCTACTATGCATTTAGTATATTGTGTGATCTTAAGCATGCCTACTGAGGCCAATGATAAGAATTTCAAAAATTCTAGAATTTCACACTCCAAGGAATAAAATTGAGATGGCTTGATGCACTTCAATACATGGAGATGCTCTCATGTGTTTGATCAATATATGGAAACTACTATTTTAACTTCTTTTTAATCACAAGAGAAAATCTATGTTGGTTTATTTTGTTTTTGTTTGTGAGGCTGAGATTATGCTTTTGTTACATGTTATTGGCTAGGAATAGGTTATTTTGATGCTAGAGTTTATGCTCTAACTTTTTCCAAGCTAGGGACTTGTGTTTTATTATACCAATTCTGAAATAAAGCTACAGAGCCACCACTTATTGAGAGGAAGATAGATGTATACTGCTTCCAAAAGATCAGATTTGATGGCATCCATTATCGTTGCGCATGCTCTCTGATATCATTTTGCATGACTATGGTTTGTTAAAAGATCAACCTATTGTAAGTTCACTTAGAAAGTCCCAAGTAGTATCACAAACAGGAAATTAATCACTATCATTTCGTTTTGTAGTTTTGAAAGCATCTTTACCATCAATGCCCACCAAAAATAATATTGAAGAAGAAACAACCATTAGTAAAGTTGAAACATCTAACTTCTCATATACATATTTCTTTTATGGTCCAATCTCCTCTTTAATTTCTTAATGACGTACATTGTGCATTCTATACTGCAGGTACATATGATCCTCACGCATGATAGATTGAAATGAATCGGTGGGCAGTAATGCCTTTATTTTATAAATGGATTGATGGCTTTTTGATCTTTCACATCCAACCGCAAATGATTGGCAATAAAATGAACAGATTTTTTGCAGCTTGTATTTTTTAATGAATAGATAATGACAGCTTTATTAGCTTATAACTAGGTCTAAAATGTGTTATTAATAAAATATAATGATTTCTTTTTGACAGTACTAAAATACACCCTAAAAAAGTTAAAAATATTCCTATCTTAATGTTAATGCATGTTATTATATTGCTATAAATACACAAATAAAAAAAATAAACAAATGCAATAGAATGGACCGATTTTAAAAAAAATGGAGAACCTTGCAAATTACATCAACTACAATTGTGGTGGATATATTAATTATAATAACCATTATTTATTCTACAAACATATGATTTCATATCATATTTTGATACTAAATAATAATTATTATAATGATTGTTGTAATTATTTTATAGTAGAAATAATGAAGAGGTAAATAATTATTTCAATAATTATTCCTTAATGATACAGCTTAAAATGGATCCCTGTTGGGTGCGAGCCCAATGTCTAGATTCCGAACCCGACCTGAACCAAATCCGACCACAATGATTGCTGTCAGGATCAGGATCCGTGGAACGTCGGAGCGCCTCTCTCTCCACCCATCGCATAAAATCTCTCCTGTCCCGCATAATCCAACCCTCATTGATTCCTTGATCGCTTCCATGGGTTCGTTTGCCCAATTCATTTCCCTAAATCAATAGGTTTTGCCCTTCCACCTCCACCATGGCCGCAGCCGCCGCCGCCATTCTCGAGCCGCTCGCTGTTCCTGGCCCTCGTCCCGTTCTTGGTGTGTCATCCGCACCACGGGCTGCGGCGCCGCCAGTTTCTGCATCTCTTGGCCACTGGAGAACGGGGCTGTTGCCGGAATTAAGGGTTTGAAGATCGCTTGGCGCCCTCCTAGGGCTCCATCCGCGGCCAGCTCGGCGACTGAGAAGGGTCTTCGTCGTCGATCGGTTGTCTGTGAGGCGCAAGGGACCGCTATAGAGGGTAAAGATCTTAACACTTATTGTGATTGACTCAAAAAAACATGGTTTTGAAATTGTTTTGGTTCGTGCTTTCTCATAATTCCTTGATTGATTGGGGATCTGGACCTTAGTATCGTAGGATATGTTGTGTCTTTTGATTTTGTGGTGGATTTAAATCTATACTGTAATTCTTGAATTATTTTAAGGGGAAAAGACATCTTGTACTTTTCTTTGTCATTCCGTGAGTGAGATAGTAACTGCTGTTGTATATTATAATAGCCAAGCTGATCACATAAAAAAGTTATTTTGTCTTCTAATCCGTTGGTTTTTATGGACATAAAGCTCCATGGCTTTTGCTTCTTCATTGATTTTATTTGCCTTCTGATATGGGAATTTCATGGTGATATTGGTTTCTTTCGATTTCAAGTGAAGCAAAATAGTTGAATTAATTGCAACCACATAAAACCAGCCATCCTTGAATAATTGTCCTCCTAACACTGAATAACTGGTGTAATTCTCTAAACTTATCTGCTCGATGGTGTTGGTGTTTCCTTTTGTTCTTGTCCTTTTTCTTAAGAGGTGATTTCAGTTGGCTAGTGACATGTGTTGCTTTGTAGCTATTCATTTCTTCCTAACAGTGCTGTCTGCTACCCCTCACCTCATCACCTGTGTTTAAATAAAAGTACAAAGAGTGGGAAAGAGAAGTTAAGGACCGAATATACAAAGGCAGGATATAAGCTAATTATGATGCATTTGTTGGATAACATATTAAAACAAAATTAAATCTCTATATAAGTATATTAATTTAAATCTCTTTAGAAATACATCAAGATATCATCTTTTTTACACATTAGGTATAGCCGATTTAAAAGAGTTGTTTTAGTGGCTGTCATTCTAGCTGATTTAAAGTCATTAAAAGTTGTTAAAATCCAAGGGATTTTGCAAGTCCAACATCGACCAAGACTATCATACTAGTGAAAGACATTAAAAGAGAGGTTGTTTTAGTGGCTCGGGGCTCCAAGCTAGAAGCTCATCAAAATGGGTTTTTTGTGTGACAAATTTCCACTTTTATTTATCGTTGGTGTATTGATACTTACCGACACCAAAGAGTTGAGTGGCATGGTTATATTTTATGTTAATCTTGGAGGAAGAGATTAATCGTGCATCTAGATGCGGACATGCATTGTGAGGTGGAGGAAAGTAGAGAAAAGACATCATGAGCCTTGCCGAGTTCAGGTTAGGTGTCAATGACTATTTGGTTCACGGAGAACCACTAATACAACAACGGTAGGTTTCTATATGAGATGTGGAAAAGTATAGAATAAGATCTGGAACAATGTTACTAAATGTAGTTTAAGAAAGCATGGTTGAAAGATAGGTGCTGGGTAGTTGGAATTGTTGGAATATATGTCTATGTGTGTATGTATATGTATATGTATATATCTGTACACACGCACACACACTCTGAAATGTTTACAGGAGTTATTTGAGCCCAACACAACTCTAAACACTAATATGAATCATGCCAATTAGCGGATGGGCAAAAATGGTCATCCATAATGTCTTCTCTCCCTTCCCTCCTTCGTATGATTCCTTTTTCTCCAGTCTAGATGAGGCTTGTTTAAAGAGTAGCTTCGCATGTACCACTCAACCTAGTTTTGTTGGGAAATACGGACCAATGAGTGAGGGAGTGGAAGTTGATATAACAATCCCATTTTTAGATAGATTGTTCCTTGTAGTTCCCACCGATCAAAATAAAGCCTTGTTGAGGTCTTTTGTAAGTGCGATTATCTCCATAGGTTGTTGAGCATGCAAGCATTCATGGAATTCAAAGCCTGACTCTAAGCATTGTGTTGCCTAGTAGTTGCATATATGTGTTTGATGGTGATTGTGCCCTTATGACATATATGGATGGCAAACAAGTGAATGTTGCGTGGTCCTCCATGAAATTTTGAAAATTCGGTATTTGGATATTTACTTATATTGCACTTTTGGGTGCCTCTGATAAGCCTGCGAGCATGTTGTGGCCACACATCACTACCTGTAGATGAAAAGTCTCTTTGCAAACCATTTGAAAGTCTTGATCTTAGAAGTTTATTGAAATTATAGTTTTGAACAAATTTCATAAAATAGATTATAACTTGTATTCGTATATCAATGGGATATTTTAATTCAGACACAAGTTGGGCCATGCCAGTTTGAATGGGTTGGGCCTAGATGGTGCTATGCTTGCTCAAAATCAACTCAATGTAATTAGTCGTTTTGTAGTCAGTAACTCAGGCAACCCAAAGCAAACAAATTTCTAACCAGCTTTTCTGTTAACTCAACCAAACTTAGCTTGTGTTTTCTTCCATCCCAACTGAGTCCTTGCCCCGAGCAAGTTGACAATGCTTGTAACATGAATTGACCTGACTGAGTTAGACCTAACTTGATTAGATTTGACTGAGCTACACTTAATCCAACACAACTATACCTTACCTGACTGAGCTTGAACTATGTCTAGCTTTGAAATTGTGAAGTTGTGTTCAGGATGGCTTGGTTGGGTTTGATGTTGGGTTAGGGCTGGGTAGCTTAGAAATTGGGTTGGTTGTAGAGTAGTGATAAGGCATGTTGATGAAGTTTTGTTTGATGACATTTTATGATAATAAGGAGCTTTGTTTGTTAGGGTGGTTAAATTGGGTCTACCAATGTTCTTTATGGGGTTGACATTCTCACCTGGCACACTGTATTGTATCTTATGTTAGTTTCCTTCATGTCCTTGATATATGTTTATTCTTTGTTAGAGGCAGATAATGTAGTAGCCAAGTTAGTTATATATTAATTACATCATTTTCATGTTGAATCTGAACTTTTGTGTGACGTTTGTTCTTTCACTTCTGTATGAAATCTTTCGCTCCTGTATGAAATAGGTACATGGACTGCGTATATAGTGCATGCTGAGGTATATAAATGGATCTCTCCTCCCTCTTGTACCTCTAGGGTGTGATTGCATTGATATTGGAGATATCTACCTTTATCTAGATAATAAGTACATTTACTTGATCACTTGCTTCTCAAATTTCTAGTATTAGGGACCAGGACTGTCCACCTCAGGTAGGGTCAGACCCAGTAGGAGATTGAATTCTTGGGTGGATTGTTTGTGGACAAGGTTGGGGACTCCTTGGTGAATGACCAATACCCGACTCCATTCTAGCTCCTATGACTGAGATGTCGGTTCAGCAGTCAGAAAAGGTGGCAATCAACTTAATCTTGTTGATTCTGATGCGGGTCTGCGTTCGGAGTTCCGTCGAGAGGTTCATCAGTTGAGCCGAGCTACCACTCTCCTTTTCAGTGTGTTGATTTGTCAATTTGTCGATTTGATGTTTCAACCATCCTAACCTTATAGCACTGTCATGGTACTCAAACACCCGTTACATGTTTGCCCAAATGCCCTTTCATATTGAAAATATCTTCATTGGCTATGCAACGTGCTGATGCTAAACAAAATTATCTTATCCCACCAGGTGCAATATACCTTCTGTTGTAAATGTAGATATCATATATAAGTGAAGATGGTACCTTTCTAAGCATCAAGTGTTTGTTTTTCAAAGTTTTCATTCTTTACTAAATGGGGATCATTTCATTAAAATTTAGCCCATCAAACTTGCCCGGCTATTCTTATTCATGGTTCTGCTTAAAGCGCAGCATTGCCATATCTTAAATTATTATAAAGTTTTATTGCAGCTGTTCTGTCGTTTTATGTCTTGACTGTATGGTAACATTTTGGTTATCTCTATTACAGTTCCAGAAGTGACAAAATCAACATGGCAGTCACTTGTCATTGAGTCTGATATTCCAGTGCTGGTGGAGTTTTGGGCTCCATGGTGTGGACCCTGCCGTATGATTCATCCAATGATTGGCAAATTGTCGAAGGTATATGACGGAAGGCTCAAATGCTTGAATCTCAACACTGATGAGAACCAGGATATTGCAACCAAGTATGGAATCAGAAGCATTCCAACTATCATGATTTTAAGAATGGGGAGAAGAAAGATGCTGTTATTGGGGCTGTGCCAGAGAGTACCCTAATCACATGCATTGAGAAATTCATAGAGAAGTGAGTGGTTCTTTTGTTTTCCTTCAGAAATGTAAAGCTATGCACTCAGTCCTTATTTCTGGTATAAACTCGATGAGAAATTCGCTTTCAGTCCTTGTAAATACTAGCCCCCAGCTCCAAGCCTGAAAATTTCTATATCATTATTCCCTTCACCTGCCAATGTCATGCTTCCCCATCTTTTCCTCTTGGGTGCAAATCAATTTATACATGAGCAAATAAGATGGCTTTAAATAGATCGGTAGAATCCATAGTAATAAAATTATAAATAATCATCATCTTAGGATTTGCAAAATATCAACTCAAGGAAGTTAAGCGTTTTTTCAGAAGCTCATCATGTACCGAGCTTTCCACTATGATTTTCTTCTTTAGTTACTCATTCATAATGTTCTCTCTATGTTTGTTCCCAATTGCTGGTATCGAATAAATTATTAGGCTATTGTACTAACACTGTGAAGGAAATGAAGCTTTATTTTAAAAATGCCTAAACAAGTTTAGTAATTGCAGGCTCAGCTGAATTAAGACGTAGTCTTATATCTTTGGAGTTTAAGTGCCCTTATATGTGAGGGCGTAATTATATCAAGGCCAGACGATTCAGTTTTCCATCCGTCATGGTCCCTTGGCCTTGCTGGCTAAATTCATGGAAAATCCTTGACAGTCCAACTAATATTTCTTTCTTTTAGACAACTGAGTCTTCACGCATCAATAGGAAGCTAATAAAGATCTAAGTGATATTAGGAGTTTAACCAAACGAGCGGAGAAAGATTAAGGAAAGAAGGGTACCTGTGGGGATTTTGGAGCTGATTGACTATTGCATAGCTAGAGAAATCAAGTTCATGAGTAGTTTATTAAGGTTCATGATTTTAAATATGGCTAAACTGGTATAAGTATGTCAAGTATTAATGGTGATGATTATTTCGTGCATTTGATGCAAAGGTGTTTGAATATTTTTTATTGGAGTCAGTGCTCATGGTTGTAAAACTTTTATCCAAGGTGTGCTCGCCTTTTTCTAACTAGAGATAGATTGCCGGTTCTCATATTATTTTAAGGATGTTTGTTAGCTGATACCAAGCATAGTTAAAAAGTTGGTCAGAGGGATAGTTTCTTGCTTCATGTGGTCTTATCAAGGAGATATGGCGAGAGAATTTAGACCTGAGACTTGGTTCATCAGAAAAGAGGATAGGCTCAAGGGTGGTGATTTTTTTTGATTGGTTGGGTATCCAATCCGATCTGATTAAAATTCAAAATGAATATGAATTTTAGAAAAAAATATAACGTAAATTCAAATCAAGTACAGCTAATAATATGCTCTATCCCAAATTTGACTTCGATTCAATAACCCTTATATATAAATACTCAACACAAAGCCCTAGCCAATCCATCATCTAAGCTTACTTATTCAGCTGCTCCAAGTCTCTTGTTCGATGACCTTAGCCATTGTCTTCCCTATCCAATTGGTGGAGGCAGAAGCAGCAAGTAAAGACGAGCAATCGAAGTAGCGAGGGTGGAGCAAAGCAAGCGACAAGCGTAGAGACATAGATGACAGCGGCAATGTGGCAGCCATGATCAAAGGCTAGGAGGTGGTGAGATGGTGGGGTTAGGGGCTCTGACGAGATGACAAGAGTCTGAAGCCTAGAGGACCGCTGGCTGAGCAGTGGAGGAGGAGAGGAGGATGGTGTTCAGAGAAAAAAATCTTATTCAGCTATCATCTAAGCTTCCCTTTTCAGTCGACAAAACCCTAGACATCGTCTAAGCTTCCCTACTCGGCCACTCCAAGCCTCCCACCCGATTGAGACTCCTACAGACAAATGGAAGGAAAAAAAATTAAAGATAAGACTTTCTCCTACATGATTGATCTTTTTTTTTCTTTACGCTTTCTTTTCTTTTTCTCTTTTTCAGAGATCTGTGGGGAAGGAGAGGCAAGAGCACCCTAAGAGATCGAAGGAGTTTCTTAGATTGGAAGATTGGAAGGGAAGATTGGAGGGGTTTCTTAGATTTCTATGGGAATTGGG
>KE504644.1:1899889-1916011 GCA_000441515.1 Elaeis oleifera
ATCTTCTACATCTGTCCGACCAACTATTGAGCCTTATGCCACTTAAATTGGGGTTTGACTTTATGAATCATTCCTTTTCCTGTTCTTCCTGCCATTTGTTCGGTACGGCTTGAACTTACCTTAATTAGTTTTAAATATTGATAAATGAGTATTAGTCATAGGACTTGCAATCTTAAGACAAAGGAATGTAAACTTTATCAATTTCAATCAGGCAATGAATCATCAAGTGAATTTTTCTTTTCTTTCTCTCTTTTTTTTTCCATTCAGGTTCTTGTTTCTTGTCTCCATTATACATATCATGCTGTCAAAGCTCCATCCTAGAGTAACTGAACGGGAAGAGTTTGTTCTTCTTGTGGCTCCCAGTGGCATCTACAGATTTCCGAGTGTTTCCATCAGTCACCTCTCTATCCTAGTCTGTTATTGATTCATTCACTTGATATTGGAAATGAGAGGAGATGCCGCTGAACTCATAGCACTTATATTATTGCTAATCTCTGCTTCTTGTTTGATGAAAGTAGTACAATACTCACAATTAGAGTTAAACTAGCATGTATTTGAAAACCTATGCTAATTTTTTGTTATTTTCACTGAAAGGCCTACCTGGATTTATTCAATATTTTGAACTCTTTCTTATTCTTGGTCGCTTGTCTGCCTCATAAGAACTCTACATTTTCAACAAGCAGTATATTAAAAAATACAAAAAGTAAAAGACACAAGAAATGAGAGTCTATAGAAAACAAGATTCTTTTTTTTTTTAGGTCAAAAGGATGCCTACATCTCTATCTCAAATAGTTGCTTATTCATGAAGTTCAAGGTGTTAGATTGGTAAGTTCCCTTTAGTTACGGCACCGACAACATCTTGTCTTCTTATGTAAAGAAGGGACAATACAGTGATACATATCTAAGAACACTCAGATTTAATCATTTCCTGTGAAATTCTGTTCTAGCGATTCAAAATGACAATGAGAGGCTACTTTATCCTCACCCCTTCATTATCTCATGGAAATAGATATATTTGTTCACTGAATTGAGCATAAAATTATAAAATGGAAGTCTATCTATATTGCATGAATAATTATGTTTGGCTCTGGCGTGCAAAAAAACACGGCTTTCTTCTTCAAGCTAAACCCTTAGTTTGGCAAATTTGGCTCCATTCGTATCATCCTTTTCTACTAGCAATCTTCAGCTAAATCTCCCATATGCAAGACAATGTCATATCCTGAACTTATGTTAGAAAATCTACCACCTTATGTGGTCCTTGTTTGAATGTTACCCTTATGGTCATGGACACCTTGTAAGGTGTGCCAATCCTTGGCCATATTTAAATTGCCCTGTTTAAAACATAATTCTGCTGACACACAGTGTTAGCAAAACTGTTGCAGTACTTGAAAGACTCAAGTTTCCCTGCTATGTTTCACAGACTGCTCCCTATTGCCAAATACTAGAGTGCACTCAAGAGTACATGGAGGTAGAAGGGACTGTGCAGGCATATATTGAGGAATCTGAGGTTGAGAAAGAGCCATCAAAGAAGTGCAGCATGGATTCTCATTCACCTTCTGTAAATGGCTGCTTTGACTGCAACATATGTCTGGACTCTGCAGCTGAACCTGTTGTCACCCTCTGTGGCCACCTCTACTGCTGGCCCTGCATTTACAAGTGGCTGCTGGTCCGGACTACTTCCCTTCAGCAGTGCCCTGTCTGCAAGGCGCCGCTTTCAGAGGATACTCTTGTCCCACTCTATGGCCGGGGTGTCAATACGCAAGAAGGATCTCAGCAGAGCCTCAAGATCCCCCATCGGCGCTCCATTTACCGGGGCCGTTCTCTGATTTCTTCAGTTATTGAACACCAGTCCCCTCGTGATCATGAGGAGGAATATGTTGATATCCAGTCACCAATGCCCCAGCCACAACTTCCGCATCACCATCACCACCAACGATACGATCCTCACTATAGTCGTCTTGGTAACAGTTTCATGTCAGCACCATCATCACTGCTGGCAGCACCAGTCTTCCATTCGACAGCAGGTGGTGTGCTCGGGGAGTTAGCTGTTGCTGTCTTTCCATGGATGTTTAGGAGTCATGAGGCTGGACTTTATTACGGCAGCCACCCATATGATTTAACAGCAAGCATGAACAGTCCTAGGCTGAGGAGGCAACAGATGCAGGTGGAGAGCTTGCTGCACCAGTTATGGCTCTTTCTCTTCTGCTGCGCAGCTCTATGCCTGTTCTTGTTGTGAAGGACTACAAGTCCCCATACTTCATCTACTGAGGTAAATATGGTGGCATTTCAAAGTAGGGCGGAAGCATTCCTGGAGAAGGTAATAATTAGTTGTTGCAAGAGGAGGTACCTACATTGGTAGTGAGACATTGGAGCTGGAGTCAACTTCATGTCCTGTTGACAAATCACAGTTTGTATTCTAAGCCAGAATATGTAAAAAACACAATCCTTGTTACTAGTATCATTGTGAAATATTCATGTAACAGTTTCACTCACTCCCAGTCTACAGTTTGTATTCTAAGCCGGAATGGGTAAATATACAATCCAGTCCTTGTTACTAGAGGTTTCGCTCACTCCTAAGCCTGAGGAAACTTTGTTGTCAAAATTGCATTTACTGTTGGAAATTGGTTTAGGATTCAATGAGGAATCTAATGGCCTCCTTTTCGCTGCATGAGTTCCCTTGACTGTTGCCTGAATGTTGCGATGAGGGCTGCATCAGATGTGAAAATGCCTGTAGGTTCTAACCCAATAATGAGACTCATCAATTCTCATGCCAACATTTTGAAACGACCATTGAAAGATCAGTTAATCTGGTCTGAAATTTTCTTTGTTTTTCCCTAGAATAATCTGAACTTTTTTTGATCTCATGGTAAGTAAACCAAGCATCAGCAAGGATTTCTTGGATATCTAATTGGCAGTGTGGAGCTGAGGGTATAAGAGTCAGCAAAGAACAAGGGCGGGCAAAGAGGAGCTTCTATGTCATGTGATTACACTAATTTCGATCCTTTTAGAATAATATTCATATAAAATCTAGTGATGACATTTAGTTTGTAGAGTTATAACATTTTGCAGCTGCCTATGAAATGGGTTATCTGCTTCTAATCAGTAGGCGTTCTTGCAGATCAAGTTGCAGGTGTTACTGGATGGAATTGTGAAGGCCTCAAAATAATGTTTGATTAATGTATCACCATGATTTTTTTTTCCAGAGCAGATCCAATCTGTACAAATCATAAGCGGGATCAAGTAGGCTAAGCAGACAGCAGAATATGCAAATGATCGATTCATTCATCAATTAGATATAAAATTTTCTGTAGCTGCTCTGTAGTTATGGTGAAACCTAGCAGTGGACCTATTGAATTAATTAGGTTCTGCTGAATCCTGAAAATATCAATCCACTTTCAAGCACTCATGTGGAGCTAACTTAACTTTTCGAGCCAGATCATAATCAGTTCCTACCACGGTTCCAGCATGCCGAATGACATCTTTTAAGCAAGATGGAAAGACAAAAGTTAAGAACAGGAAGACAGGCAAACATTCTTCTCCAAGGGTCACTTTTGTTCCTGCTAATGCAAACCACCACAATTCATTCATGGATGAGGTTGTGGTGTGGCTGCAACACAGTGCTAAGCTGGTGAATTGCATTCTGTGTCTGTTCATTGGTTAAGATCATCTAAATGTATCTCCTGAAATTCAAGAATTTAGCTGCCATATTTCCTGGATTATAAGAACATTTTAACAATCCATGTCGATATAGGAATCGATGACTACAACTTGTGGACGGATGGTAGCATGCTGTACTCCATAGGGCACACATGTGAGATTCTCTTGTTGATCATTGTCTTCCTGCTTACACCCGGTTTCTGCATATCAATTAATTGATATTGGTCAAGATATATATGGTCGATTTAAGATTTTTTTCCTCTGCAAAATATACAAATATCTCTTTCATTGAATTTTATTTATTTATTTATTTGAATAATTTATACTACCTCATCCTAAGGAGTGACTGATGGTGACAACTTGGGGTAGACATACATGGCAGTGGTTTGAGTGCTTCTTTATTATTGTTGTTGTTTGTTGTTGTTGTTGTTGTTTTGGTCAAAGGAGAAAATAGGAAAGTCTTAAGAAGACTGCGAAGGGTAAAGTAGATGCAGAAGCTTTGGGTTTGGCTGACAAGGTAGGGATGGTTCCTTTGTGCTCAGATATTCCAACACTGATGTCATGGATAAACCCAACGGACATTAGTTGAATGAAACATAGAAGTGGCAAAAACAGCAATGTGGGATTATTTCCTACCCACTATGTCAATGATAACAAATCCATGTTGAGCTTATATCAAGCAGTTGGCCATCCACTATTAACAACCTTTCGAGACCTTAAAACCAACTTTGGTGAGTTGATTCCACGTGCAGGATTCACATAGGTATAGTTGCTTCCGTATCATCATATTAACTATTCTTTTAATGTAAGATCTTATCCTCTCATATAATAAACATTAAGATCTCCTACTCAATCGAAGTATAAATGGAAACTCATCATTGTCTGCTATCTTTCCAGCTACTTAATCTTGGACTAAGGTTGGAAAGTTAGCTAATAACTAACTAATTTGCCCCCTAATTAAACAATAACGACCACCAACCACTGATAATAGCACATGAAAGTGATATATTTTGCTCTTTCCTTTGACTACTGAGTCACTCAGCTCACACATCAACATTTGGATGATAAAAATGACTTGGAATGTGCAACATGCAATTGGCTGGGGGCATAGGCATGGGTATCTTCAATACAAGATAAGTGGTGGATTATAATGGATGATCAAATGCCTAGGGAGCATTGAACTTGGAATAAACCTAAATCTTGGCTTTCTGCTTATGAAAATTCATCAAACATTGGACAAGATGTTCTATGACCTCTGGTATTTTATTTATCAACTTAAATAATTCTATGAGTCTCCATATCATGCGCATTGTATGAATAATGTCATCCTGGACACCTCAATATCACCCAAGCATTCAATGATGTCAGTATCATTCAAAATGGGTACCCTCAAAAACTGTTATTTGCCATTATAATTGAAAAGTTAGCCATTATTTACCTAGCCAAGTGTTAGTTTTTGCCCCAGTTGTGAAGTGGCTATTATAAGATGACAGATAGCAGTTGCAAGATAGTAGTCAGAAGAAAGAACAGTGGAAAAGTCCAAGAACAACTGTCGTCCTCTGACGTATATTGCACGCTGCGAGTTTTCTCACCTCAATCATTATCCCGAGTCAAAAGGAGGACCAAACTCACTGAGTGCTGTCCCGAGTGCAGCAAGACGACCGGGATTCCTGTAAGCGATCTAACGGAAGATTTAGAATGACTTGGTGAATATTTGCTTTCTAAAACCGCTGCCCCAAGTTTGCCCAAGAATCGAACCAATGCTTTTTCTTATCCTATACCCTCCGCACAATTTCACTAACCACCTCTCCATAACAGGACAAAAAATAATAGAAAAGGGAAAGTTAGAAGCGCGTTATTAAAAAGGGACATTTAGAAGCAAAGGCCTTCGCCTTTCCAAAATAAACTAATCTTTAGGAACACCAGACGAAGTTGCTTTCCCCTCTCACCACCGATCTCCGCTTCTCACTCTCACTCTCGCTTTCAGCTCTCTTTCTCTCTCGTGCTCTGGAGGAAGAGAAAGCGGGGAAATGGGGGGGCCGCTGGGGGCGATCATAGGGAGGTATCCGACGGCGGAGAGCGGCGGCGGAGGCGGAGGAAGCGACGGAGAGAGGGGACGCGGGATCGTAAGGAAGAACAGGAAGTGCAGGGATTTGGTGTTCCTCGTCATCTTCATCGCCTTCTGGGTGGCCATGATCGTCAACTCCAGCTTCGGATTCAACCAAGGAAACCCACTTCGGTACTAATGACTTGCTTATCCTTCTCCCCTTTCATCTTTCAAGCCCAAACCCCACAAAAAGGAATAATTTTGAACCTCCATTTTGGTTCCTTGAATGGGTCCTTCTAATATGGTCAAATTGCTGCTTTTGGATGCTCGGATGTTCCTTTTTGGGGCATGGAAACTTCTATACGACCAAGGTACTGCATTCTTTGGAAGAATTTTCTTACTCGAGGAGAATATGGCTAAGATGGGAAGAAAAGTGTTCTGTATCTCGCGTTTAGCTTTTGTAACGAGCTTATGAGAGGGTGTTTGACTGAGGTTGTTGTTAGATGGCTTGTCTGCACAATTATGTTAGAAAGATGGAAACATGTGAGTGTTTAGTACCGATCTTACTTGATTTATTAGGAATTCAAGTGGATTTTACCTTTTCTGGTTCTGAGGTAATGTCATTGTTTGGTTATATAACGAGTAAATCTGAGTGCCAAAACGATGTGAGCTTCTGGAATCATGACCTGGTGAGTCCAACCCTTTAATCTATTTCCACTGTTTGGAGTTCGAATTATGGCATGAGGCTACATACATATGGAACAATGCACAGTTTTTTATGAAGAGTATGTTTGGTTGGTGCCATAGCCTTCTTGGTTTATATTTGTCCTTGATTTGTGACTCCATTTTCATGCTAAAGGCTTGGATCATGGTTATAAAGGTTGAAAATTGCTGCTTCGTTCCTCTGCTCAAGTTTTTGGCTTATTTTGACCATTGAGCACGGCAGAATCTTTTTTTTTTCTTTCCACAATTTCACTGCAGCACTCAAGAAATCTGGTATTAATCAACAAGATTTATTTTCATTGCTTCTGCCCTGAAGATTCCCTTTAGTTCCTTTGTACCTTTCAAATGATCAAATCATGGGAAGAGAATTTTCCTTTCCTTCTCATTTATGAGACTACATCTTTTTCACTAATCAAGAAAGGTAAGTGTTATGGTTCTAATAATGTGGAGGGCACCAATAGTCCCACATTGGTTGTGAGTCAAGGGAGACTTGTGCTTGTAAGGAGAGGATCATCCTTCCCACATGAGGCTTCTTTTGAAGGACAAAACCGTGAGGCCCATGGATTAGAGCGGATAATATCTCACGTGTCGGACCGAGCCCTTGTCCACAACAATGGTGCACTAGGTAGAGATCCTTGGGGTTGAGGTCTACCTTGGCTGATTGTGGGCTCCTTAGACTGTACACATTGGAGTCCTCCTTGACTGGGGAGTTCTATTGTGGTTGTAATAATGTGAAGGACACCAATAGTCCCACATTGATTGTGAGTCAAGGGGGACTTGCACTTATAAGGAGGGGATCATTCTTGCCTATCGCAGTCAAGAGAGACTTGCACTTATAAGGAGGGGATCATCCTTTCCACGTTAGACGTCTTTTGAAGGGCAAAACTGTGAGGTCTATGGGCCAGAGCAGATAATCCTCATATGTCAGGCTGAGCCTTTGTCCACAACAGTAAGAATAAATAAATTTCTGGTTGTAGCAAAACTGTGAGGTCTATGGGCCAGAGCAGATAATCCTCATGTGTCAGGCTGAGCCTTTGTCCACAACGGTAAGAATAAATAAATTTCTGGTTTTATATGTATACATGATTTTCTTAGTCTTGTACTTTGTTTGTAGATGGTAATCTTTCTGACAGTCGCTTTTTGTTGATGATTGGTTGATTGATCAAAGGCAAACATCTCATGCAGGCTCACATATGGACTGGACTACAAAGGAAATATTTGTGGCAACAAACATGCTAACCCAGATTTACGTGCACTGGAGGTTAGGTACTGGCTGAATCCCAACCAGGTCTACCAAAGTGGTTTGAAGAGTAGCCAGTTCACTCTGGCTGATGCCAAGAGTATTTGCTTGATGGAATGTCCCATTCCTTCGGAAGATGGCCTCAACTTCATTTGTGATTATCCAGAGGGTGGCATTCACCTCTCAGTGGATGACTGGATTGACAGGAACTATGATTATTTTGAGTTTCTCACGCCAGATATGAGGAATAGTTCTCTCCAACTCCAAGGTCCATGTTACCCTATAGTATTTCCAAGTGTAAATGGTAAGTGACCAAGTATGGTAGACATATAACCTGAAGCAGAACTAAAAAATGATTCTTTGTTCTGAAAACTAAGATTTAGAAGGGACCTGACTAAAGAAATGCATTGATCAACTTGTTTCCTCTCAGAATTGCTGCCCATCGAATTTGCCGGTTCTTTTGGTTCCATGAACATGTGCTTTGTGGCAAAGAATCCTAGAAAAAAGATCTACCTTTTTGCAGTGGTATATGTCAAGTCAGGAACAGCACAGTTCATTCAAGACTATATGCAATATTATGCTTTCTAGAAAAATGATTTTGAATATCTGCATGGTTTTCTTCCATTTTCTGGTGTTCAATGTCAAAAAAATTCTTTTTTTTTGGAAAGGAAATATCAGTTATCCTTGTTTGTCTTACATAATGTAAAATGAGTGAAGGAAGGTCATCAATTTTCTTTCCATTTGTATGCACCAACTGAACATGCAGTAAATGCTACCTCTCATGCATCCATTTCAAATTCTGATCATCATCTCAGTTTTCTGTGGAATACTTGATTAATGTTCTGTTCATTGTATCTTTTCAGTTTACTGGAGCTGCCAATTCATAGCACGTGCATCCAACATTTCTTTGAAGCATTGGCTGCAGATGGGTGGTGCAGCCATTGAGGAGAACATGCTAATAGATAAGACGATTCACAGAGCGATCAATTCTCCATCTGCTGTCTTAAAGGTTTGCTACTTGTCTAGGAAATTATAACCAAAATATAAATTGTGTTCAAGTAGTACCTTTTTTGTGCTTTTGCTCTCTCATCTGTCAATTTCAATAATAACTTGGTTTAATGTCCTTGCTAAGTCAGTTTCAGTTGAAGTCAAGCAAGTCATTTGAGATAAACAGAAATAACTTTGTAGCCATTTTTTTTCTCTAAAAAGATTACTCATGGAGTGCTTTCAAAAGCTCATTCTAGAATCTAAGTCAAAGCTGATTCTTGCAAAGCACATGATAGACATTTCATGGTGTCTCACAAGCCTTCGTAAAGTGAACCTGAAATGGCTTTTCTGGACATATATATTGAATGCTTATGTTCATTCACTTTGAAGTTTGAAACTTGTCATAAAAAAAAAAAGAACACTTCACTCATGCACTTTTGCATGATCTGCAGAGATACGTGGCAGATATTGGAAAGGCATGGCCTGTGTTGATTGTTTGTGGAGGAATCTTGCCATTATTTTTATCTGTGATCTGGCTATTAATGATTCGCCACTTTGTTGCTGGAATGACATGGATAACAGTGATTCTCTTCAATGCCCTTATAATATCTGTTACAATGTTTTACTACGCAAAAGGTCAGATATATTTGTCCCAAATTCTTTTTCTTTTAATCTGTTTTTCCCCTTTTTTTAACAGAGCAAATGGGTACTTTACATCTGATATGTACCTAATATCTTTGGTGCAAATGCCAGTAATATTCTAATAAGTGACAATCAGGTCCTATAATTACCTTGAAAATGATGAATATATCTGTTCATCCATTTGATGATGTTTGACAGTTTTCACATTCTATGAGAAGGCATACAATATTTATTGTGTAATTCATGTAGCATACATGCAAGGCACGCATAATCATCAAACAATATATTCATTATTAACTACAGAATACCATGTCGGTAGAATAACTTGAAGAACAAAAATAAAGCTGTTTGAAAACTTGAGTCACTAAATAAAGTGTTTTGTAAAGTTTCTCTAGGCCCTAGGCATGTACATTGGGGGGTTTGACTTACACTAGGTTTCTCGCAAGCTGAGGAAATTGGCAGGGAAGAGCCTGGGAAATGTCATATGATCATCTAACCTAATCATATAATTTTGTCCGACTCGATGTTGTAAATCACACACCAAGTTGAAGAATGTCTCTCCCACAATTATTGCCTCCAGGGAATGCTTTTTATACAATCAATGAATCAATCTTTTTTCATTCCCTGATGCGGTGCAAAGTAAAGGTGTTTGTTAAATAAGTCGGTTGCCATCCCTCCTCTTTAACATAGACTTCGAGGATAAGTATGCTGATTACGCTCCAAGCACAAATGTTGAGATAAGAAGTCTTCATCATAAACTTTGAGGGACACAATGTCAAGTAGAATGAAAAATGTAAATTTTGCCTTTCCAAGTATCAACCATCATGAAACATCATTGAGTATAATAGTATCTAAAGTTGAATCTAGATTTATCATGTTTTCAAAGAGTTTGACAATATGACTTATTAATTGGCCTAACTATTCTGTTTGCTTAGCCCATTGGTGGTTCAGTTTGGTCTTGACCAGCATTACTTTTATCATGCATTTCTGCTTGGTAGACCAGTAATTGTTATCAAGCTAAGGTACCTTATGAGCAAATGATCAATGAAGCAGCAATGCACTAGGCCATAGTGAAAATTTAACTGTTTTACTTATCGCCCATGGTAAGGTCTTTTGGCATAATTTCATTTTGAATGATAGTTTCCTGATTGAGTATTTATTTTAAGAGATGCATTTTATATGAATTAGTAGTTGCTTCTTATCAACCATTTCATGTTTTAGCTGGATGGATTGGACATGATGCCATATCGGTTGTCATTGGTGAGAGTGATCCATATGTCAACATAAGTGGGAGGGTAAGTTTTATCGGTAAGCACAATTCCTAAGCAAAATCTTGCTTTCATTTGGCTTACCACCTGAATTTACTTCAGGAAATTAATCACATTCGTGCTGTAGCTGTTCTTATGACGATTGTAATGATTGTCGCATTCCTCTCTTCAATAGCCATCATCCGTCGTATTCTCATAGCAACATCTGTTCTGAAGGTAAGCGTGCATATAAACCAGGTGGTAAATAAGATATCACTCAACACAGGAGCACATATAGAGCCTTATTATGTTTCTAAAATTGGCACAAATATATGTTGCTGAAACATGGATGCACTCTGTGGGAATTCAGCTTTTTTTTTTTTCCAACTTTGTAATCAAGAAATTGTGAAACATGGATACCTAGTTGGCTTGATAATTTTTGTAAAAGAACTGCATTATTTGTCAGAATGTTCTCCATGTCTGTTGAAGAAGTTTAGTCCGGTTACATGACTTAATGGCGAACATAATCTGTATGCAGGTTGCTGCAAAGGTCATAGGCGAAGTTCAGGCTCTTATAATTTTCCCAATTTTGCCATATTTTATCCTTGCAATCTTCTATATGTTCTGGCTTTCTGCTGCACTCCATCTTTTCAGCTCTGGTCAGATACTCAAAAATGATTGTAATGCCAATTGCTGTTCATATGACCTGAAGTCCACCAGAGTGAATTGTGATAGTTGTTGTGGCTACAGCATCCATTACACCCCTCATATTGGTATCTCCATCCTTTTTCACCTATTTGGATGTTACTGGGCAACGCAGTTCATCATTGCATGCTCTTCAACTGTTATCGCTGGATCGGTTGCCTCTTACTACTGGGCTCGTAATGAAATTTCGGTAAGCAAATTATGTACCTGAAAGCTGTATGAATCTGACATCCCGCATAGATATATATATTATATATAGACCCATTGGTGTATCATGCGAAGTAGGAAAATTCTAGGCTTAAACTTGATGGGGTGTGTTTTGCCAAAACTGCCGCAGAACTTTGTTACGCTTACTGGAGGTTTCTCCAAACTGAAAGTGTTAAACAAGTCATTTTGATTTCTTCCATCAGTATTTGAGCATGTAGTTAACGTGGCTTTGGTTTTTGAAACTTGATTATGTGAGTGCTTTCCTGATATATGATATTGAAATCAGTTCACGTATGAGGTTCTTAATGGTTGGTTAATTATTTTGACTTTGTTATATGGACACAGAATTTCAGGATGTCTTTGATTTTCTTGAAATTGTAGGTGTTCTTAATTTGCAGCATGTAACTCAGTTCTAGGTGGGAAGTCTTACATTCGTTAATTATATTTAATTATAAGGGTTGCTACACAATTTATATCCCTAAATCTACGCCATATGTTGATGCTTGATTCTATCATTGTTCATCAAACAAGTGGATGTGATGATGACATCTACCCTAATATCAAAACCATGCCTGTCTGGGTGGCCAAAATTCTTTCTAGAAGGTTTTTCCGCTTCCTATTTGTGCAGGACTTCTGATGTATCTTCAAAATATTATGATTCATTTTATTTCTTAGCATTGGAAATATGGTAAGGAAGAGAACATGAAAAGAAATGTCTGGTGCATTATGTAAATCTTAGAATCTTAACTTTCCTTTAGACTTTTAAGAGGAAATTCTCTTGTTTCCTTTTTCACTGAAGGGCTGGTATCATGTTGAATGCAGCAGGAGATTCCATTTCTCCCTGTATTTTCTTCTCTGAAGCGGCTTTTGCGTTACAGTCTTGGATCTGTGGCTCTTGGTTCACTGATTGTGTCCATTGTTGAGTGGGTTCGGTTTATACTAGAGTCACTTCGCCGCAGGTTAAAACTTGCTGACACTTCTCCTGAAAGCCTAATGGGAAAATGACGTCCTCTTCTTCTCAGTGCTGCCTAGGGTGCATTGATTGGACCATCAAGTCTGCTAATCGGAATGCATATATCATGGTAAGTGTCTGATTAAACTTATAATTTACAGCTGATGCATGGATACAAATTCACTCATATTCTTTCCAGAAGATCCGTCATCTTCTTTCAAAGAAAACCTGTTTGTAATAATAGAATAACTAGAAAACAGTATAATCCTGAATAGTAAACCTTCTGATGTTTGAAGCTTCTTAGTTAATTATGTTTATTGATACCTGTAACATGTTACCAATTTTTTGGATGTGGAATATTGAGTATAATGAAGACAATCTATACCAGGTTTGCTGTTTTACTGAGTTCCCAAAATTATGTTTCTTTCGGCTTCCTTTGCATTACTGGGACTGTGTTGAAGAAAAATTTCACACTGCTCGATTTTGCTAAGAGTTCTATTTAAGCGAATTTTCAGTTGAAACATTCATTCAATTCATCAAGCTGTGGCCATAAGCTTTACTTGTGCCTCTAGAGTTGCAGAATTTTTGGTGGATAAGGTTGAAAAAGCTGGAACAAGGCAAGAAGATATTTTTGCCACATTCATCCATGTCATTTCAGATCACGTGCCATCCAGCATGCCCTTTTCTTTCAAAAATTGTTAACCTTACCCATCGAAAAAGAAGGAAGAAGATCAAGGAAGATTAGATTGGTGGATTGTCAGAAGTTAATTTGCATATATACTGAAATTTATGTGATGACGATAATATTATACTCACATCAAGAAGAATAAATGCTAGTTTATGCATTAGTGACTCCTTGCATGCACTGTGACTGACAATTTTGCTTGTTTCACACAGATTGCTATCACCGGCAAAGGGTTCTGCAAAGCATCTGCAATTGCTACAGGTCTAATTATGAATAATATATTGCGCATTGGAAAAGTAAATGTCATTGGAGATGTTATTCTTTTTCTTGGGAAGTTATGTGTCAGCCTCTTCTGTGCGCTATTTGCATTCCTCATGTTGGACACTCACAAATACAAATCTGCCCACAACAAGATTTCATCTCCTTTGTTCCCTGTTCTGGTAATCTCTCAAATTCAGTTTATAGCAATTCGTCTTTCCTTCTCCATCTTTTTGTCTGAATCTAAAAGTATTGCTGTTTCTTTTGAAATTTATATTTGTAGACAGTAAAAGTTGACTTTAGAATCTTCTGAGTGCAATAAGTTGATGCTCTAAAAGCTAGATTAAAATATTCACTTGTGTAAAAACTAATAGAGGTTTGCTGGGGATCTCTCTGTCTATGTGAATGTAGGATTATCATTTAAGGAATGGATTACTGGAGAGGGAATTGGGTGAAAATTTTGGGAAGCAAGTTCGACAATTGAAGTGCTAACATATGTGACAGATTGATTTCCATCTTTGACTAGATTGTCCTCTTGGAAAGCATGTTAATCTACTAGTACCTCATAATACATAAACGGACAAAAAGTAGGAATGCAAGATAAAAATAGTGGAGGGAGAAGGCAATCAAGCAAGCTTGTGGATCTAAGAAGCTATTTTTCAGGCATTGTTTGCTTGTCACTAAAAAAAGGTTTGGCAAGGATGAAAGTTTGTTGTAGCCAAAATAGATGAGGGAGATAGAAATTTTCAGAGGTGGATAAATTAAGGAAACTAGTTAGTTGTAATTAACACACTTTTCACATGGTGGATTCTGGATCAAATCCTTCAAAACATAGTATCGTAGAGAAGTTGAAATGAAAGAAATTAAAGTGGACAAGACTTCTAATGACAGCATTTCCGGTTCTTTTAGAATCTGACATGGAGATGCTGAACAATTTCCACTAGGAAGAACAAGTTTCCCAGGTAATTATCAGTGGCTTGGACAGTGTTAGGTTTGTCGTAGCTGAATCAAATTCATGCATCAAAGACAGGCTAATTAACAACACTTACACCCATTATCATGAGTTCTGTTATTCAGGAGCGGACTTCTGAATGATTCTTGTACCTTCTGCAACTACTTTTGTGGCCAAACATCGCATGGATTATATTCTGCTGATATTTATTACAATTCGCAATAAATATGCTCTCTCTTTTGATGTGCTTATCATACAGAAGACCTAAACAAAATGTCCATGCTGCTCTTGTAGGCGTGCTGGGGCCTTGGTTATGTAGTTGCAACCCTCTTCTTTGCAGTTGTGGAGATGTCGATCGACACCATCATCCTCTCCTTTTGCCAAGATGCAGAAGAGAATCAAGGGACCGCGCAATATGCACCTCCACTTCTCATGGAGACACTGGATGGCCCAAGCGAAATGCAGAGACTAACCCAGGGATCTTGAGCGCGTATGTTTTCTGGTTTTGTTGCTCAAATCCGCCGTTTTAATAGTGAAAGCCTCATCCCCTACCTGGTGTCTTCCACTAATTTTCTGTTTGCTAGTTGTTGTAGAAGTTCACCTTCCTATACTAAATTCCATGCTTGTTTATTAATTTCATGTGTTAAATTCAGTGATGCAGAAACAAAGACACGATTCCTCAACAATTTATTTACCTGTTGTAATTGTAATCGTTTTTGCTCCTATATACGCTTTCTAGTTTACACAGATTATTATCTTAGGCTTGGCATAAAGTTCAGGGGTGTTAGATGGTAGTGATGCACGTATGTATGGATGGACGGATGGATGGATATGTATACTACTTATGTATGCATGTATCTAGGTGCATATGTGCATACATAATTTGTATGTGTATTTGTTCTCGAAACTAATATATGCATGAATGCAGGTGTCATGTATGTTAAAACTAGTATTATTATTTGAATGGCATCAAACCCATAAAAGAAAGGGAGATAACAAAAAGGCAGAGCCCATTGAAGGAGAACTAATGGTTCCAACCAAATAAATAAATGAATGAATGAATCAACCGAGTGAATGTTTACATGAAAAGAAATCTTCCGAAGAAAATGCAGTTAAAATTAGGGAGCTCCAGAGAGGAAAGAAATCATCACTCGGTGCGCTTTAGAACCTGTTTCCAGCCTTTCTTGCATGCTTTCCTGCCACCTTCTTTGCCTTCTTCAAGAAACGCTCAAACTCCTTGGACTTGAGATAAAGCTTCACCTTCTCTCCAAGTCACCCATGTCGGTGAACAGAACAGATGGAGAAGAGGAGAAGATAGGGTCAGGGTGAGGGCTCTCCTTCCCTCTCTTCTCCTCTCCTTTTGTCCCCCTCCTCGGCCCAATCGTTGTGAGAGATCTCGAGTAGTTTATTACTACTATATTTTATATGAGGATGACCTCCCACCGTCGAGTTGCATAATTTATGGTGTTGTTTTTGTGGTGTTTTTGGACACCGTAACGCATGGTGGTGGAGTTGGATTAAATGGAAAAGCGTATCGATTTTATTTATTTTTTGATAAGAATGGTAAATTTAAACAATTTTTGTATAAATAAAATCAAATAAATCAGAAAATAAAATTTTCTGAATTAGCCTTCAACTCAAAAGATGTTAGGATTTGATGCTTGGAGATTCGATACACATTGAGTCCTCAGCGAGGTTTGCGACGAAAAATGAAGTCCAACGAGATCAAAATCATCCCAAACGGAGTTCAGACGGAGAAGATACGTGCTTTTGAAGTCGACATGCAACTCGAGATGACGGAGGACCGCTGGCGGCCGACA
>KE504644.1:1930650-1943115 GCA_000441515.1 Elaeis oleifera
TTCTTTTACAGAGAAAAAAGATTAAGACCGATGAAAGATTTAAACTTGAAGATCTGCGTAGTAAGTTTGGAAATTTAGTAGCGAAAGTTTAGTTTATCTTATGATTATGGATTTGTAGTTATTTATGAATGTTGAGATTCGGGTTGGTACTTACTTTTAGATTTAGATGCTCTGAACCAATATTGGTTCAATTATTTGATGAATAATGAAATTAAATTATTTTATTTGATGAATTTTAGATGATTATGATGGATTGGCTTCGTGTTATCGTGGGCTCCATCCCTCGGTAGCATGGCCGTATTATGTCCCGGATTTAGGGCGTGACAATATTGATTCATATTGATTCAGCCATCAGTGCTCATACAAAAATTCGTTTAATAGCTGAAGCAATTAATAATCAGAACTGAAAAATTAACAAACACTTTATGATTTAATACCTGTGTGACCAATGCATAGAGGGGCAGTGTACTATAACTGCAGAGGAACTGCCCAGCAAACCTGAACACAGATTTAGCCGGTCACAAAATCAATTGTCAGAGACCTTTGCATTTATATTTGAAGATTTCACATCAAACCAATTTCAACTATTATAAAATATAAATATTACTGCTTTCAGCAATAGCGTACCCCAAGATAAGGCGAGCATATACCAGAAAATGGTTCCTGATAAAGCATGAATTGTATCCAAATTGCCACTGTCATTAAACAAGATAACACAATCAACTTCATGCAGAAGCTTAAACTTAGCTTGTGCGCAAAATCATGCATGTTCTGTAATCTGTCCCAGTGGAAGTTATACAGCCATCTGTTGATATGGAGTGATGGATGAGATATAACAATGTTCCTAGTGGAGCATCTCATATATTGGAAGAGTGAAATGAAGTGAGGGCTAAGAAATGTACCCAAAACCAGAAGAATGAAGCCAACTCAAATGCATTCTGCAGACAAGCAATTCAAAATAAATCTTTAAATAAAGCCATCATCTTTGAATTTGCAAGTCGAGACTGGAAATATGACTCGCACATATAATAACTTTTCCAGCTTAAAGAAATACTAACCTGGAAAAGAATGAAATGGATTAAAGACAGTAAGAATTCTGGCTTCTTAAACCAAAAGAGATCATCTCGAAGTTTTAATCTAGCCCCGAATCCACTCAAGCCAGCACTCTCCAATGCCAAGGTTGCAATCACATGTTGTAACTTGGCACCAACCAGAAGTACAAGCTACATAAGCAGAGAGGTAAATCTCAGAATCGTGCATTAAATTCTTAATCATTAGATGGATAAGAATGCAATCTGGTACTTACAGCAACAGGAATGATGGCTATCCAGAATAAGATGAGAACCTGCAATATGGGTGGTCTTTTCTCATAATAACTCCAAAACTAATGTGAGCACCAAATCAAAATCGGTTCTAAGTAAAAAATTTGAGAGGAAAACATGATCTTGATCTTTGGAGCTTATGAACCTCATGGCACCATAGACAGAAAAGAAGTCTGGTCAGATGGGTCATAAGTAGAACACAACTAACCATTTACATTGCATAACATGAAAGCAACAACGAAACCCCACAGTGGTGCACTGCAAAAGTAAAGAAAGGAAAAAATGCAGAATATTAGTTAGCATTACACAGTTTATAAAAAGCAAGCTGATAATTCAATGCAATACTGAAACAATGTATTTGTCCTTCTCCACATGATTCCATGTTTTGTTGCAGATGATCAATTAAATGGATTGATAAGGAATGTACTGATTGAAACAAAAATATATACAACTATCCAGGAAAGAATATGTGCAAAAATTAATTGATTCAGGCCCAAATCCACGTCAACGATAAAGAAATGTCCCAAAGTTTAATGAACCAACTCCAAAGTCAGCTAAATCAATAGTTAATCAGGATATGAAATGTGGTAACATATTTTCCTTTCACAAAAGTATGAACTGACTAACAGAATATTTAGATTATTCTCAGTCTAATGATGTGAAAGATACTACTCTTAAGAATGCCCCGGACTAAAAATTGTAAAGTGCTATTTTTAAAATTCACATTTTATAATTCCTGGGCAAAACAATACCTAATCTCTAACTTTCCCGGGCCTCTAATTGGCAAGGTTGGATAATTTCAGATGCAAACATAAAAAAATAAAGAAATTTACAGAGATCTGATGATATGCAAATTTGTTTATTTGAACATCAGTAGATGTGCAATCAAAGGTATTTAAGCCAATTTAGTGTGAAATTATCATATCTCAATAATTCATGACTTACCTCAGACCAACAATCCTCTTAAACTCTTCTTCCATGGAGCGTATCATATAGCTATGAAAATCATATCTTGGAGTAAGGTGGTGGTTCTGCCATAAATAAAATGAATATTGAATATAGAAGATTAAACTTCAAAACGCCAAGCTCATCCTTATCAGAAATGACACAAAGTTTCCTTTTCAGGATGACGTAGAGCTGATTAGGCCAACCAACAAGGCAACATGCTAAAGAATCATAATCTTGAAACTTATCTTTTCTTATTCTATTCCTTCTTGGGCTTGCCATAGATATAGTTCAATAAATGAAGGGAGGGAGAGATTTTCTATTACCTTTGCCATAACAATGAATGTTTAAAAGCAATTACATGACCAAAGTAACACCAAAGATTCCTAATTGAGCACACGTTACCAAAAATATGCTTAATTGGAAAGACGCAGGTAGATACAAATTCATGGAGGGAAAAAAGAAAGCAATGCATAAAATATGCTTCAATCCAATTCTAGAATTGGTGCAATCTCATGGAGAATAATGAAGGGAACAATGGTTATCAGTTTGCCTTAGAAGCTTCTCTTTACTGTAAGAACAAAAGCAGAAACAACCATAGATGAAGTATTGAAAATTGGAGACACAAATATTTCCTTCCTAAATGTAGAGAATATACAACTGGCTCCATGAAACTTCACTCGTAGGAAGATGGTGTACCAAGATAAAACCCCTGCGGAGGGTAAGGTAGTCAGCTCGTACAACAGATCCTCCAAACTGACGGAGAAAACAGGTCTGCACAAAAAATAATAAATCAAACTATCACTACTGCTGCTATTTACAAACAGCAAATTTGAAAAAACAAATGCAAAGCAACATTATGTGCCGAATATTTCTAGAATTGATTATTTACTTCTGATTAATCTCTTATAACTCGGTCCACTATATTACAGGATATTGTTCTATGCCTTCTGAATACATTAACACTTCAGTGTACCACACGAACATAACCAAACCTACCATCCAAACAACCAAGTTATTCTGCTCCAAGCACTTGATTTATGAAACTTTACAAATGTTGACTGCCTTCTCATTGTCAATGTTCTGGTGATTTCTGCCAATACATAAACCAGGAGTTACAGATGATTGAAGAAACTAACAGGGACAACATAAATTGCTGCAAATGACCCCCCAATAATTGTTTTTGTCTTTCAGATGAAAGAGAGAGTAGAGACTATTTCAATCTAGTGCCCTCAGGACATCAACAAGAAAACAGCTCAAACAATGCATTGAATGCAAGAAAAGTTCATTCCAATACAAACTCCAGGTGATCACCAGTTGACCACAGAAGCATTATGTTACAGGAGATTTTCAAAAGCAAGTGAAAGAAGTGGCAGAATTGATGGTTGAACCGAACAACTGGCTCAAGATTCTATAATGTGACCTCCCTACAACTGTAAGTCAGCTAAACAGTACTATGTATGCCATCCATATCAAAAGACAATATACAAAACACTCTTATGAGAATGATAGCCTGGTTTGCAGGCAGTTTCAACTGCCCGTTAAGGTAGATATGGATTCTTGACTTGACAAAAAAAAAAAAAAAAGGAGAACTTAACATATGTCATAAAATAAAATGCATTACATGATAATAAATTATATTGTCATGCAAAAGCACCAAACTTCAATTCTGTGATCTCTACATACTCTAACATAGGGATCCAAGTCAGAGGTGGGCTTATTACTGGAGGTATTGCCTCTATAAGATCTGGCCATTTCCTATAATGAGATAAAGACAGTCATTCGTAATCCCAACAAAGAATGCTTGACACGATTGCTACCACCGATCAGCACAATGACAAACCTCAGAGTTTGATGCTTATTGCATCCACAAGAATTTTATCTAGTGAAATAAGAAAAATTCAAGGATAGAAAGTTCATACAGAAAGGTCCAATCAAGCTAGGGTGGTGAGCAGAGAAATCTTCTTCAACTTTTGCAATCTTCAGAGATATTTCAACCAAACAAATAATCTTAGATTCAATGCCACGATGGAAGGTTTTCACAAAGAAATCAAAATTACTGTAGCAAACAAATATGGTAGAGAAGACACAGGTGGTGCCATTTGCATCAATATTTTCTGACGTGTAACCATGCAACATTTGAAATGCTTTTCTTGACCAGAAACAGACTGACAGATGAAATGCACATTTGTCAACCTACTTGCTGCAATGAGCATAAGGCTGAAGACAAATGCTAACACCAAATTAAATTACAAATTAAATTTGTCCTATAGAATCAGCAACAAACTCATATATGAAGAAAAACAAGAACACAAGTGACGATGGATGTTGTATCTACTGTTAATGCTTCACCTGTTCAAAGTGTTTGATAGTTTAGCAATCGTAATTATATGAAGGAAAAACTGAATAGCAATGTAACTTATGGTGCTCCATCTCAGATATGCTGTCTAGAATTAAACTAAAGTAAGGATAAAGATACTTCCAACAAAAAATCTTGCCCACTAATGCAGATTATTAGAATGTCATGGCCATGCTTTTGTGCTTGTGACATCAACTAACCATAAACCTGTTAGTTTTAACCGATTTATTCATAGTATCATAACTTACATTTTGGTTACTACAACTGCTTTTCATTTGTTAGAAGAATTTATCACCTGCATCTTGGGCAGCATCAAAATTACATACCAGAATATGTATCATGTTGACCTCGATGAGCCTCTTCTTCCCATTTTCTCCAAGTATGTACCTGGGAATAACATAGAAGGTGCGACATTAGGCCCCTATACAAGTATCGATCTGAAATTGTAAAAGATGGTTGCAACTCTGAAAATGTTTTCCTTATAAGGAGATACCTAGTACACTTTACTATTGCTCAATAAAATGATGATAACATGATATCAGAATCAAAAGCTTGGCAACAATCCTACACTTAGTCACACATGCATCCTGGCGAATCATAAAGTAGAATTTCAAGCAAGAGACAATTGAAGTAGCATCCATTGAATCTCAAGTGAGAAAGAATTGAAAAATAGACAGAAATATAGATGAACGGTATGCTTGCAGTTAGCAACTCCTTTATATGTATTTTACATGCCTTAGCTCAAACCAACCAAATTTCGGAACAAATAGTTTCCATTAAAATAGTGATGAGAGGAAGCCGCAGCACTGGTTGCAGTGCTGGAAATTCAGTTGGGAATAACTGTAAACTGCAATGCAGTAATGCTTTCTGGCTTGTACCTCACCGGTTCCTTATGTAAACCAAATTAATGAATAGGGAACCTAAGCTGCCAACCTTTCCAGTACTACAAAATATGCTGAGACTGGCTGATAGGTGAATATCGCATGACTGCAAGAGAAATAAATTGCAGAAAACACCAACAAATGACAATTAAAAAAAGAGAAAAAATATTTGTTCAGTGCCCAGAAGTTAAGTTGTTTGTGAAGATCGATACATGTTGAACCAATCTGTGATATCAAAAATATAAGTTCATTTCTGTGGAACCATGAATGCAGGTGTGGGCATTTGGATCTTTGCTTCTGTACAGACATGGGTAGGGAGATGGAACCATGATGCATACTTTTAGACCTGCCAAATCTTGTTGAATGTAACAATCAAAAAGACATTTTAATTGCAAACCTTTACGATAGCCAGCAACATTGTTAAGCAGCTGTAGGATACATGAGTTATGGCCATAACAAAATAAACCGGTGAAGCTGTTCCAGACCCTCATATGAAACAAATGGTTCATGACCCTGCAGTCGGTAAAATTTCTATTATGATATGTTATAAAGATGGTCCAAAAGTATAACTAACAGAAATAATTGAAGATTAATGCCTGCAGGCTTCTGAATAGAACAAATTCAAACTGTAACTATGATGGCGACATTTTCAACAAGAATAAATTAAGTCATAGAATTTAATCTGCAATTGATAAGATCTTGATAATTTAATGGGTTCAATCACTTGCCTCTGTACACTTCTTCTGATTGAGTTCAGACAGTGCCCTCTTAATTGAATGATGAAGAACAAAGGCCATTAGTCTCTTGCGATCCTGAGGAGTGTCAGTCTCAGCATCTGTGCCATCCTCAACCTCAGCTCTGGTGCATGGAGAAAATGACCATCATAGAACTTTGAGTCAATGCAAATACTTGAAATTGTTCTTGAGGTGGCCGTCAAAAGCAGTGATATAAAGCCTAGTAGCATCAGTTCTGCAGCACAAGAGATGAGTGTATCAAAAATAAAGCTTCGTGATAATCAAAGGGGAATGCATCAACCGGCAAATATGTTAGGGCAGGGAGAATTGCAGCTTTATCTCTTTGAAATTGTTTCTCCTTGATTAATCAAAGTGACTAAAATTCATTCGTCAAAAACCTTAAAGGATCCCTTGCTGAGTAAAACTGCATACCTTCTTTCATTTTCTCCAATGCTTCAAAAAGCGGGTTCCTATGGGTTTTCCTCAACCACTATGAAAAAATGAAACACCATTAACTTTCCTTGAACAAAATGCAGCATGCCTAATGGACCAAAGAACATCATGATTTAAGCCCCTTTTAGTTAAAGCACATTGCACTGGTATCAGTCTTATAATTCAAATTAGAGGCCAAGAATGAACAAAATGACAATTTTCATCATTCAAATAAGCTAGCATGTTAGCATGCCCATGTTGTATTGCAGCAGTTCTGGATTCTTCTAAATGAAAACATCCTTACGTTACAAGAAACAAATCTTACGATCCAGCATACCAAATCTAAAAATATCCAATACATCACTGTAGCATTTCTTACCTCTAACATACTCCTGCAATAAGTAAATTTAAAAAGCATAAACAATGATTAAGAAATTAGAGAATGCAATTATGAGACAGTTATTGTATTATATACAACATAAAAGGGTGGATATGTAGTATCATGTAAGAAAAAAAAAAAAGCTCAAGCTATTCCTTCAATTTTTAAAAATAAAAATTGATGAAGAAAAAACCTCAAGTCGGACAAATGAAGGAACTATAGTATCCCAACTTTGTACCTAGCAAAACAGAACATTAGAAATTCTCTTCAAGGGAAATGTAATTAGAACCAACTTAACCAGAACAAAGAATGGCTTATACCATTATTTACTACACCAAACCAACAAATCCTGATTTGCATTTGAAGATAAAAAATTTCAAAAATCTCTTGACGAAAGAGATTTTCATGGATAGCAGAACCGATGAAGGGAAGAAATTCAAACATAAGGCACATAAGGACACATCAGATCTTTGTTGTTGGTTCGAGAAGCAAGAAGTAAACAGGTTATTCCAAACTTCAATAGTAAAAAGGAAGAACTATAGTGAAAATCTAGCAACCAGCTCTTTTTTCTGAAAGGAAGACTAGGCAGCAAAAACATCTCTTCAAATTCCAGACCAGCAGAAGCTATGTAACCATTGGGAGTGACAAAACTTACATTGGCTCTAGAACTTCACTAACAAAGACATCTGGTATCGGCCTATCCCATGCCTATTCACACCCAGTCATGTTCTTGGCCAGACCAAATGCATGTCACCAATCATCAGGAGCACCAAGAAATCGAAGGCCATCCCAAAAGTTGAAGTGCCCTAGATAAAAGCAAACCTCAAGGAGCTAGAGTGGACCCTTTCATTCAGATCAAACCTACGAAATGTCAAATTCCCGTACAATCCATGAAGCACGAACTCTACTAAAAATTTCATGCCCAAATTAACATTTAAAGAAAATTCTTCTGTTCTTACTGCCATAACAAAGGCATCTCACAGAAAAACACTAAAATTGCAGGAAAACCATTAACAAGCATTCAAAAAGATAGAGCATCCAATCTAATACAAATCCAAGCAATGAAATAATACTCGAAGAAAGACTAGTGAACCACATACGTTGCTTAGTCGATGTATGGATCTTCTACCAGCAAAGAAACCGCAACAAAGATCGTCAACACGGTGGCCACAGACCACGTAGGGGTCAGTGCCAGCGACCGCATTTCTTCCGATTGCTCCGCCATCTAACTTTCTAATTCCTGTAGAGCTTCTTAGGCATTAAACTGCAACTCCACGAGACCAAACAAGGCTCGATATCCCTCTTTCTCCTCTCTCTCCTCACTAGCCTCAACTAGCTCAAGAAGGCCCTCTAACTTCTGATATCTCAAATCCTAAACCGTAGCTAAGAAAAGAGAAGTACGACGTCCAAAATCGCAACTTGTTTCTATTTTTCCCCAAAATCAGAAGACTATGAGACTCCGCAGCCAAAACCACATCAAAAACCGCAACTTTCTCCAAAAAATCGCAACTTTCCTCTGTTCTCCACCAAACCACAAGATTAACAAATTCTCAGACCATAATCCCCTCTCCCGAAAGAAACCCCTCCTACGGGAGATCCATAGGATCGAAAAATAAGGCCAAAACTCTTCTTCGAGACCGCCATTGCCCGGAAGAGCTCCCTCCGTGCGTCTCGGCGAAGGACCGCTAAGACACTGCAGCAAAGAAAAGGACATCTTTAGTGCTCAACTTTTCCAATGCCGTATAAGACCTCCCAGAGCCGGTAAACAAAAGGAAGAAGATTTACATAACAACAAATACAAAAAAATAAATAAAGAAGATTCCGAGTTCCACCTCCACCCGAGACTTCCCCTCGAGAGAGAACAGAAGCAGGAGAGCGAGCCTTTTTTTAGTGTCCTGGTATCGTTGCAAGGCCGTCAGCTTAAGCAGTCAACTTAGAGTGACACCTGCTTTCACTCTATCTATTAAAAAAAAAGTTAATATGATTTAGTATTCACCCAACGTGCTGCTTGGATCCACGCGCCGATTATTTCACTACTTTTAGCGCTGTGTACTAGCTCTTAGTTTTCTTTTTCTTTTTTTTTTTGGTTAACGGTACTAGTTCTTTAATTGACGAGTGCTCCTCGAGAGAAAGCCCACCCGGGCAAAATCGTTTCGAGGGCCGTTAGTAATCGGAATATTCTGCGTCCACGCGATATTTTGCATCAAAAAATATTATAATTTTATTATAAAATTTATAATATAATATAAAATATCATGCATAAAGAATTTCTCATCAAAAATATCACGATGGTTGCATTTGGTAGCTAGCAATCTATCCAAATTATTGATAATTTAATATAATAATTTAGATTACTGTATTTGATATATTTTTTATATTATAATTCAGATTATCTCATAGAAGATAATCTAGATTGTTTTAGAGAAAGATGGCTATTCAAATTATCATTTTTAGTAATATTGTAATAAAATTTAAATAAATTATCTTTCAAAAAATCACACAAAATTTATTGTCCAACCCTCTCCTTTCCCCCACCCCCTCTACGTGCGGCCTCAGCCCGCGACTCCTCCATCTCCCTTAGCCTACCCGTAGCTCCTCTGTCCTTATCCTCCACTATCTTTTGTGGCTCCTCCACACTGTCCCCACTACCTCCATGGCTCCACACATGCCCACCCTCTCCCACCTTCCAATGCTCGCGATTCTCTATACCCCGGCCAGCCATTCCTCAATAAAAAAAAACAGAGAGTATCCGGACAAAATTATTATGAATATTTAAATTTAATTCATATTACTGATAATCTGATTGTCATACCAAATATGTCAATCAAATTTCAAAAAATTATTGCAACATTATCTATGTGTATCAAATATAGTAATTAATATTACTAATAATTTAATGATGATAATTTATCCTAAATGCAATCTATATTATCTTCTAAGATTGTCCAGCGATGCACCAAACGCAATCTAAGAGAAAGTCTTTGTGCACCACATGTGATGCAATAAAATTGACGTGGAGCACACTGCTCAATTATATTGGATCATATAGTATATTTAATGATGAGATAAATATTTAATGCCACTTAACTTTTTCATTTTCTAATTTTCAGTGATGAAAATACTTTTTTCTCTATAGAACAAAGAAAGAATAATATTATTATTATTTGATATCTTGTATGAATTCTTATGAATATATATGACATCCTAAACAATATATATGACTTCCTATATTTTTATGATATTCTAAATAATATATAGAACTTCTTGATGTCTTGTATGACTTTTTATGAATATATATGACATCTTAAATAATATATATAATATTTTGAATAATATATATGACTTTCTGATACCTTATATAACTTCTTATCAATATATATGATATCTTGAATAATATATATGACTTTCTATGCCTTTATATAATACTTTGCTAGTTATTATGTCTTCCTGATGCATTATACAACTTTCTGAACAATATATACGACTTTTTATATCTTTATATTATATCATATAAGACATCAGAAAGCTATAAATATTATTCAAGATGTCATATATATTCATAGAAAGTTATATATATTATTTAAGATATTATATATATTAACAGAAAATCATATAGGACATTAGGAAGCAATATATATTATTCAGGATGTCATATATATTCATAAAAAATCATATATATCGTTCAGGATGTCATATATATTGACAGAGAGTCATATAAGGCATCAGAAAACTATATATATTATTTAAGATATCATATAAAATATAGTAAGTCATATATATTATTCAGGATCTCATATATATTTACAAAAAGTCATATATATTATTCAGAATGTCATATATATTGATAGGAAGTTATATAAGACATCGAAAAGTCATATATATTATTCAGAATGTCATATATATTCACAGAAAGTCATACATGACATTACAAATCTATATATATTGTTCAAGATGCCATATATATTCACAGGAAGTCGTATATATATTATTTAAGATATTATATATATCCACAGAAAGTCATATAAGACATCAGAAAATTATATATATTATTCAGGATATCATATAAAGATATAACAAATTATATATATTGTTCAGGATGTTACATATATTTACAAGAAGTTATACAAGGTATCAAGAAGTAATAATACTGTTCTTTCTTCATTCTATCGATGGAAATATATTTTCATCAAAAAAAAATTGAAAAAAAAATGCATGATATTAAATATCTGTCCTATTATTAATTGTACTATATGATCTAATATAATTGGACGGTGCACTCCATATCAATTTTGCTGCACTGCATGTGGTGCATAAAAAATTCTCCATGCCCTAATTATTGTTTGGTTGATACCTTAATCACTTGCACAATCAATAACATAATGATAGAGCTTAGATATAAATAACTTGCATGAAAAGTAGCTAAGCACTCCATGTTGGCTTGGCAAAACCATTCTATTTGTTCTCATGCAATTAACGTGGACGCGTTCATATCTCTTTCATGTGTGATCACATCCATAGTTTTCCTCTTCCAGGTGGTCTAAACTGCTCCTTTCATTCAAGCTACAACTTTCCATATCCTTTCTCCTGTCCAACATACTGCTAGTAATGGAAACCTAGCATATCGACAGTAGAAAGATAGCTGTAATCTAAGATCGGGACTGGAGCCGGGCCAACGTGCATGAGTTATAAGGAATTAAGATATATCTTTGGTTTGGTCGGTGTTGAAGGCCAGGCTGGCCAGCTGGAGCTCAGCTGGTCGTGGGTGTAGGATCCTAGAACCCTTTTAAAACCGCAGTTTGCTGGCACCCATCACCCGGAGACTGCCGACGCCGCTATCCTGTCATCTTCCGAATCATGTGGCTCCAACTAGAGCCCATATTTTTCGTTGTTGAGGATTGGTCCTACGTGAAATAATCAGCAGGAGAGAAGGATTGATACGAATGATTAGATCCAAAACCTAAAAGCGTTAGGTTTCTAGGTTAAGTGGGATTTCAACATATATATCAAGTTCTTTTAGTGTTAGTACTCCATCCTTCCAAATAAGTGGCATCTGAGTCAATAGTTGATGTCTTAAAGCTATAAGAGTGTTGGAATTGATGGCTCTATCAACTACAATAACATACCTGTCACGCTCCGAACCCAACACCCGGGCCAGATACGTGATGGCCGCACACTCCTTAGAACAAATCCTAAAGAATATGCAAGGCCAAATTAAACCATTACAATCTTAACAACCATAATATTTAATTCAATAATAATTCATAAAATTTACATAATTACAATTAACATTTCTTCAATCCTCTGATCATGTACTATGACACTCTATCTATGCATCTGCTCACCCGTAAATCCAAGCCATAGCCAATCATAACATCCTGCATCTCTGAGAAGAAAGAAAGATGAAGGGGTATGA
>KE504644.1:1959226-1977834 GCA_000441515.1 Elaeis oleifera
AAAGGAAGGTATAAGAAAAGAAAGAAAAGAAAAGAAAAGAAAGGAAGATAGAAGAAAAAGAAAGAAACAAAAGAAAGGAAAAAGAAAGAAAGGAAGGAAGGAGGAAAGAGAGAGATGGAGGATATCTATCAGGATGCATGATCGGGACTGTTGTCGGGATGAGATGGAATAGTAGGCATCCTGTTCCTTGGAGATACTGACACCTCCATCAAAACCTTGATTCCAAGTTAGCATCTTTACTACTTCATTACCAAAAACTATCATTTCACCTTGTAAACTGGAAAGTTTTGTATATTCTTTTTTGTATGTCTTCTATTTCCAAATCATTGGTCTAGGTTATGGCTAAAAGCAAATAATAATGTTTAGTTTCCTATTTGACAAAAGACTGCCATCTGCATATGATCGGATTTTATTATTTTTTAATCTTCGACATACAACTTATTCTTTTCTTTCTTAATAATTCTTTTTCTATCTTCTGTTTCTGGTGACCTTTTTTGGTTACTTATCAAATATTCAGGTCTAGGAGAGTGCAAAAAGATTTGCTATAAGGATCCAGTTTTCAAGGACCATCAATGGAGTGCTTATATTGACAGATCTCCAGGAGATGACAATTATTCTTTGGTGAGTCTCCCTCTCTCTTTGCAGACTGGATTTTACATTATCCACGATGATGTTGCTTGACATGATAATATGGTTTACCTGACTACTTCGAATTGAATTAGATATTTTGGTGGAAGAAACCCTTCAAACAATAACTATCATGCACGCATGTATGTACTTGCTACTATATGTGCTTTTGCATTGACTTTCCTTCAACCATACCATGCCATTTATGTGTGGTATTGAAACACAATTTTGCATCTCATAAAGCTATTAGCAATTCAAACATACAACTTGAAGCACGATAAATTGGTTCCAAAGTTCCTAACCTCCAATCATTGTGAAACATCAGAATATAATTGGATGAACAAGATAGGCAAAGCATTGCAAATTAAACTTTAGGCCTAATTCTTTTTTTTTTTGGTTGGGGTGGGGGAGGGGAAGGGGGCAAGAATTTTAGGGCCACAAAATGGTAGTAGCAATGTAGTGAAATGCCAAAAAATGCCCAATGCATAAGAGAATGTTTTAAACTGGAAAGTAATCGATGATGAAATGCTACTTTTTGGAATGAATTGAAAACAAACAAAATTAGCAAACAAGGAGGGCCACAGAAATTTTTCAAGGGATAAGTACAATAAGTGTTTTCTAAGAGATGAGGTAACAAAAGATTAAGTGGTTCCATGAACCACATCAAAGGTATTTAGTTCATAAGGGCCTCAAGTAGGTGTATAGAACAGCTTGATCAAAATGGAAATTTGATTGCTAGTGTCAAGTGATCTGGTAAATGGGTCAGTGACCTAATCTAGGTGACTTTATTTACTTTTAGATGGTGGGATCTCACAGATGGCTTCAGAAATATACGATATCACAAATCTTAATTTCAGAATATTTGCATGTTAGATTTTCTAATAAAACTAGTATTCTTTTCACTGTTCTTTATACATGACCAATGGATGTTTGTTTTCATTCATCAAGGTAAGGAAGCATCTGTATTACTTTGTAATTGAACACCTTGGACTCCTTTTTGAGCATGACCATAAAGATTGTTTGCAACTTTGCATGATCATATTATGAAGTTTAAAAGATTCTGACACCTAGTAGATGGGTCTGTATCTCTGCTTTCAGATATTACTGCTATTTCAAGGGAACTTATGACATGACATAGCAGCTGATTCTGTTGTGACTTTACTGTTTGCATCTTTCATTTGTATCAAGTACTATATCTTGTTTTGTGCATGCAGGGGTGCTTCCATGCCTGTGTTTCTGGCTGTGGTTTCAAGGTTAGCGTATTATGAAAATTTATATGGTGCATTCTCTTATTTGATAAAGTTTTATGTCAAAATTTTTTCTTATATTTTAGATGTGATTTCTGGCTATGACAATCAATGAAAGCTGTTCGAGTATTTTGAAGTTGATCTTCATATGCTGCATGAGCCCTTTTATTTTTTAAGGTTGAGTCCGAAAAACAATCATTTGCTGTTGATATTTGTAAATAATAACCCAAATACATTCACATTCTTTATCAAACCGTATCAAGGCAAATTTGAAGACTTAAACAAGTCTAACTATCATCCAAGATGAGACAAAAGGAATTTGGGACTTTCAATGGCTTAAACAAACAGGATGGGCAGGGTATGGATGGGATGTTTGTGTGTGTTTTGCCTCATGGTCTTGGTTTTATTTATGCTAAGCAGTTGTATCTGGGTTTAAGTGCTCATGGTAAATCTGGAACCAGATTGATAAATTTCTCCAGTGCTGCTGGAGGGATTTCTTCTTCCCTCTTTTACATAAATATGTTCACCTAAGGAGATTATAAGGAGAACTTTGTGCATGACAAAGGCATATATGACTGATGAGGCAAAATCCCTCCTAAATGCAGATGGTAAATGGTAAGTGCTTTTGAGTGATTGAAGAATGCTATTTGAATGCTGGGGGATATAATGCATGCTGCAAGCTGGGTGAAGGCCGTTCTATAATTATGCAAATGGTGTTGGAAGCAGATGGACTTTATTGACTACCTACCTACCTATCTATGTAGCTATTTATTTCTTTGGAAAAGTGTGTATGATAAACTACTGAATAAGGATCCCTAATCAAGATGCCCAAGGACAAGTATTTTTCAAGTAAGGTCGTCAAGCTAGGATACAGGATGCTGATTGAAGCACATCGCACATCTTAGAAGCAGGGTTTGTTAAATTACCATGACAAAACCACTCCTAAACCATGCTCCTACTCCTATTCCCTATGACGCTTTGAATCATAAACAAACAAATTTTATCATTCCCTTTGTCAAATCTTCCGCACCCAAACTTTTGTTCCTGCTTTTTGATTGTGAGAGCTTTATAAATTGTGTGCAAAATAAACAAATATGTAACAATAAGGGTGACTATGCCTTAGGAATCTACGGTTGCAGCATCCTTTTGTGGTTTTCAAAGATGATTATAGCAAAATTTAATGTGTATCAAAAATTGTGATGTTGGCAATATTAAAGTGGCGTGCACAGCATCAGATGGAATACAAACATGGGGATGATGATGTGAATTTTATTAAATGTGAAAAAATGGTAAGAGATGACTTCCACTGAGACTTTAAGCTATGTTGAAACCGAAAAGTGCATCAAATGCTGGTCATTTGTGTTCAAAGAAGATCAGAACAAGTGTCGGTTGATAAGGGCTTTTGATCTCGTATTCCACTCAAAGGCTTCAGAATCTGTTGCGAGACATGATTTGTAAAGCTCCACTACAGTGGAAGGGTTTTACTAAAATGTTTCAAAGTTTATATCTGTTTTCGTTTTTCTCTCGTCCATTTATACTAATTCTCGATTTCATATCTCTAAGTTCTTGATGGTACCTTCAGTATGAAAGAAATGGTATAGACCAAAAGAAAACCAGGTTGAGCTTGCATTACCCCGACATATTATTTGATTTTCTGGTATTATTATTTATGAAAAAATCCTCTTGTCATTTTCCTTGCTGATATTATTTTATTATGTTTTGATCGCACAGAGGATGATTGATTGTGGACTAAACTGTTACAGTTTTATTTCATCTTGCTTATAAATGTGGTTAATTTGTTCAATTGCTCGACATCGTGCAGTTTGATATTCCCAATGACAAGGTTGAGCAGGTTCAGCCAAACAGGCCACCAAAGCAGACCACTGTGAGCAAACCCAAACCTGCAGTACCAGATGTCAAGCCCACTCCAACAACTGATGATTACCTTGCACATCAGCATAGCAGTTCCAGTATACTTTCTCATCCGATACCATATACCACTTTCAGGAAGCATGCGATATGGATGCCATCCTCTGGTAGCCTGCAATATTCCTGCATCCCCAGACTGGCCCGTTTTATTGTTCAACTGGGGTTTCACAACTTGTCTGACTAAAGCTTACATCAGTGGCTGACCATGGAACTCCAAGACCATAAGTTGAACCATTCATTAACTGTGTTGCCGTATTATATCAATGCAGTTAAATTTTCTAACTGGCCTTTTCTACATTGCTGGTATTATGGGATTATACGGCTTATGAATGCAGCATGTTGCACACCACAAGCATGCACTGTTTTACTGTTACGATTACTGACATCCATAACTCTGGGAGCTTAGGAGAACCTTTTTGGCCCGCATTTATGAGGCTGCATTGTGTTCATAAGTAGATGAGAAACCTAGATGTATTCTGAGCCTAGGTTTGCTGATTTGCTACTTCTATTAGAAAGCATGATGATGGAAAGAATAGCATTGGTAGATTATTGTGAATTGCCATCATGCTGATAACCAGCATCCATCTGAATTTGTTTTTCCCAGATGCACTTATAGACCATAAAAGGCCTTACTGAATTTTTCTAGTTTCTGATGCATGTTGGTTTGCAGTACCATCTAGCATTGTCAGACAGGTGGGCATCATTGCAAATCCCATCCTTGAGCTCTTACGCATCAAAGACTAAGTGCCAACAACCTAAGCATTCAATATTGCACCATCTAGCACCCCTGCATCCATCCACCGCTCTTCCCACAGAAGTCAGAAGGCTAATGACTTGGTATCAACGCCATGGAAATTGTCCATAATGTAAATGCAGATTACATGCAATGAAATGCAACGGGGAACAGTTCATCATACATTTGCTGAGGATACGCAAAATCATATAGCTTGGCTACAATTAATTATCGTGTATGCAACAGAAAAAAGAAATGGTAAAATGTGTTGACTACAAAATTACACAATTTTCTGATTTAATGAGTAAAAGAAAATGAGCCTAACCTAATTTGCTCCAAATTAATTGGAAAACCAATACACAAGCAAATCTCAATTGATATGCCTAGAAGATTCAGCTCACGATCCATCATACTTTGTAACTATCAGACTTTCGGGAGAACTTTGGAAGGACTCTATATATTGCTAATTATAATGACAAGATTCACATTCAATACCCTTCATTATAATTAAAAAAGAATAAATTTAAAACGGGAGAAGGCAACAAAATGAACAACGCTACTATAAAATTCCATGATTGAAAATTTGCTCTAACTTGGATAATCCTGCTTCTGGTAACTTTGGAAACAGGAATCGCACATCAATGGCCTAATAAATGCACGTCATCCAACTATAAATATTTGCAACATTTTAGTGGCGAATGAATCATCTGTTGAATTCTAAACTTACCGTTGTTTATTTTGGAAAGTCATCATTGGCTTTCTTCACGTCTTCTTTTAACATTCTTTTCACATTACCCGAACAATATCCTGCAAATTATTTCATGACTTCTTTTGGCCGTCAATAGCCCGGCATGACTCATTTCGCTGGCAACTCTGGAAAAGATAACAGCACTAAATGTCAACCTTAAACAAAGCAACAGACGCCTAGTAGTATGAAACTTGCGAAAGAATTGATTGTGCAGTCTGCATTTCACTTTTCAAGATGTACAACATTGCACTCTCTCCTCCTGGTAGCAGTACCTTCATCTTGTAAATAAATTGCACTGCGTTAAGCAAACTTGTCATATAATTTGCACCAAACAAGAATTCAGAGCATAGGCTCTTTATAGTAGACAAAAATTGTCATGATATTGACATGATGCATGGACACAGATTCTCATAATGCATGAAAATAAACACAGTAAGAATACATCCCGTGCTTGACAGATAATGGATTCACAGATCTGAACAATAATCATAAGCTGCTCTTAAACATCTCATGTACCAATAATATAATGATTCTCAATCTTATAAACAAATTTACTTTTCACCAAAATTTCTGTTGATGGGCTTCTCAACAAATTCCTTCACAGAAGAAAGGATTTGTATCTTTACTTTTGATGACGAAGAAAATCTCGCATGTGTTGGTGGTATTCCCCTCGGACAACTAACCTCATCTTCTTTGAATCTTCCCACAGCAATCCCCCAATCTCCCTTGCAAAGTCGCATACTGCTTCAAAGATGTCCTGCATATGGATAGTATATCTAAGTAACAGCAGAGGTATGAAGAAAATGCCAAGGTAAGGAAATGGCCATGTCAATTTGACATATGCAAGATACATGAATTAACATGCTGAACTTGTCAAGAAAATGCCAAGGTAAAGAAATGGCCATGTCAATTTGACATATGCAAGATACACAAAGAAACATGCTAAGATTGTCACCTTTGATGGAAAATCTTCATAAAGATGCGAAGGAATCATCTCAACCCTATTTCGATCAGTTTCCCACAATCTAATCTGCAGAATGATATCTTCCAGTTTGTCACATGAACGGTTCAGGGAAGCAACTATGTTTGTCTACTACAATAAAAGAAGCAACCTGGAAACTTGAGACATTCTTAGTTCCCAGGAATCATGTGGTTTAATATATTGACAAGTTTAACTACACATTTGAAAACCCCAGTTTCTAACTGAAAATCTTTCTTTTTTCTTACTGTGAAAAAGCACCTGATCTGTGACGTTCTCTGGGACTGCTGGTGTCTTTGTTGCGACCCGAGGATGAACATTCTGCTGAAGGAAGAAATAATCTGAAAGAAGACAGGTTAAAGAAAAGTGGTGAAGAAGATGAGACAAATATAAAAACTTGATTCGCACTTCCCAATTACTGGATATCTTTATTCATACCATCTGTAATAAAAGTAATATAATAAAGTCACCCTATTTATCTCTTTGGTTTTCAGGTTTTCAGGGAATCATAACTACCTAAAACATAACTAATGGATAACAGCAAATTAGAAAAGTAGAAATATAGAAAATATTGCAACCAAATAGAGGGACATAGCAATGCAGTTGGAATCAGGAGACTCCTCAAGTCATGAGGATTAGGGGCTAAGCAACAAGTTCATATATTACTTTGGTTGCAAGGGTATAGAAAGGTTATCAGATAACAGTAATTCTTGCCTGCTCTGCAGTAATGCCATTCTCAAAAGCATTATAGAGACTTTCTTTGTTATAGCTCCAACAATCAGGTTAGGAAGTTGATATTCAATCCTGCAGTTTAACAATACTAAAATTACCGCAACACCAGTCAATAAAATATACTGTATATACTCTTTTAAAGGCAAAAGATCCTCAAATTCCTAACTGGCAATGCTCACAACAGTGATATATACTGACAGGCTAGCGAGATCAAAAACATAAGTTAATGTTAACTAAGTTTTGCTTAGAATTAACCAATAGGCATGCACATGGACACACACACACATACACACAAATGTACACATTAAAAGACTGGCATGATATAAGAGGATATGTTTATGTGCACACAATGCATTGTACATGCAAAAGAAGGTCATTAACACTAAAAAAGCACCCTTGGTTGAAAATTGCCCCCAATAAATATAAGAAAAGTCCCATGTACCTTGAAAGAGGCGTAGAATCTCACAGTGTAATTTCGATGAAGAGTAGGCATACATCCTGAAGTTTGTCTCCACAACTACAAAACCCTGTGAAAGGATAACATACAAAATAAAGCCACTACATATGTACTGCTATCTATTTAGTGACATTCAAAAGCAACCAACTCCAAAATTGACCTACTCATCACAGCAAGCTCTAGATTATCTTGCAGATGACAGATGTCCATGTTAAAAAATCATGTAATATGCTAACTTGAAAATATCAATAACATGAACTGATAAACTTTGAGATGATACAGCAGGTACAACCATGACCAATGAGATTCAGACAACTACTTCAGATTGGCTTCACAATCTTTTTTCACATATTTCCTGATAAAGGCTATTCAGAAGTTCCCGTTAGGTTAGATTAGGTCTTCCCTCCTATTTCCAGATGCTTTGGAAGAAACCTAGTTACACCACTTATAGCAAACTGTAAACTTATTGAAACTTAGACCCTCCTATTTCCAGATGCTTCGGAAGAAACCTAGTTACACATTGAAACTTCACTCCACATGGCTTACCATTCCAATCAATTAGGCATCATTTTTATGCTTTAATTTTGCAACACTACTCCTTAGTTTATTCATTTCTAAGCACATCTTTCATAACCTTTTCGTACAGCTGCCCAGGTAATCTCACCTGTTCATTTCCATAAGTTTGGTGTACAATGACGTGCATTATGAGGGCCACAAAATTATGTTACTTTCTGTAAGGCATGCAACAATCACAATGTTGCTGACAGAGTGCTCACCAACCTACACTAGCTATATATAGTAATCATGTATTGAGAAGCTCCTGCTCGTGTGGTATATATGCATGCCTGTAGCAAATAATTGCAAAATATGCTCAATTCCATGTCAAGATGACAAGGTTTGATGATTATGGCTACAAGCCTACAACCCTATAGTATTGCCTAATAAAACCATATTGCTTTTGCAGATTCTTGTCTGTGAGCTGCTGCTGTACCCACACTCTTACTTTCTGTTAATAAATTATTACATGTCAAGAATTGTGGTACCATTCTTCTTTTTCTTCTTGAAAAAGACTATAACAATAGAGCATGCATGTTCTTCAAAGTCATAGAAAATGAAACCTCTTTGCGTGATGATGAATCTGATAGGCTCACTGAAAGATTAGTAGCCAACTTAGTAGGTATGAACCAACTTTCCTTTCTTCCCTGCAACATAAGAAAATTTATGAGTTCAAATATGTGGTTCATAAAGTTAACTTATTACCAGCAGAAGGATTTATCAGATGGACAAATAACATATTCACCTGTTGAAGTTTGACTAATCCCAGGTCTGCAAGGTCTTTGATAGCATGTTTTTGAACATCAGTTAGGGTATTTAAATTATATGCCTATAGCATCACAGAAATTAGTGTTACTAATTAATCAAATTGAACTTGTAATACCAAAAAGACAAAATAGCTATAATGAACTGAAGACAACTTTTCAAAAAGGCAAATAAATTGTCTGGACAACTGCATAGCACTTTTCTTCTTTTTGTCCCCTTCTGGTCTAGCTCAATGGTTCCCAATTGCCAAAGCCCATATTGGCTGGATATATTCTTTTTTTAACAATATGATTTGGTATTCAAAAGAATATCCATAAATATCAAAGCCGAAATATCTTAGCCATTATCAAAGTCCCATATCTTAGGAGAGTGAGTTCAGCAGGCCTAGGTTAAATGTACTAACAAATGAAAATTGAAAATAATGAGAAAATCCCAAACAACAGCAACATACCTAGAAGATCATCTTTTTGAGCATGCCTAGCTAGAATATTTTTACTTTTGCGCACAAAAAATATTTGTTTTATTTATACAGTGTGAAAATTCATTATTCTGACAAAAAAAAAAGATTATAGAGGCTCATTGATATTCACTGAACTAGCAGGAAAAAATTATCAAGAAAATGTGCTATTATGCTATTGATTTGTTTATGATGAATAATAAAACTAAGTTTTTCTAGAAAATAGTTTCAAAATTAAGGAAAACTCATCTGATACCTCTCCAAGGGTATGAAAACTAAGCTCAAGGAGAAAGCATATTAAATCCGTTGAATCCACTCCACGATCCTATACCATGATAAAGAAACTTCTGAATGAAAACTTTATGAGATAAATAAATAAATGAATGAGTTTTCGGGGGGAAGATACATAATATGTAATTGATACCTCAGAGGAAGAGATATATTCCCTTATTATGTACCAAAGTTGTGCATTTGTATCCATCAGCTGTTAAAGAAGAGAACAGGAGCTAAAAAATGTGAAATGCTAATATGCCAATAAAGTTTAGAGAGAGATATACAAGGAACTGGAAGCCATTCTCTGTTAGTTTCGGAGCTTCATTTTCCCTGCAGATATGTTACATCAGCATTTGCAAGTATTCAATTCATCTGTAGATGTAATGCATACTTGTAGATGTTGCAGAGCACATGCAGCATCAGAAAAAGGAGATATCAAAGATTAAGAACCTTGCGCTCAAAAGTCCTCGCTGGAAAACTCTCATCAATGATGAACTGAAGCTTGTTAATCTTTCCGCTTGAGCTGAGTTTATAAGTTGCAACAAGAAGCACTGCAATTGCCACGAGATGAATCCAGAAAATACTGTAAGCAACTCCCAGAATTTTTGAAGCAGAGAATAATTTTCATTAATCCATAAATGGGTATAGGTAAAGCAAGTAAACAATACAAAACACTACTGTTAGACATACATGGTAACAAACAATTTAAGAAACCTAGTGCCAGAGTAGCAACCTCCCATTGTTCTAGAGCGTAGGCCTCTAGATCCTCCAACGTTGGCAATCTCACAGTGACACTTAAGGGCATTGGCTCTCTCGGTAAAGTTCCACTGCAATTATAAACATGCAAATTAAATAAAGATTTACCATATTGAAGATTATGATTTTCAGAGTATGCAAAAGCTTAGGTTGGTATTGCTAAAATATATATGACAATCTTATTGAAGACCATATATATTATGATGCTACTACTTAGTAAGGGTATTAGATACACGAATAAAGAAGAACAACAATGTCATCCTTTCTGACAAAATAAAAGCTTGAATTTGTTAGAGACAGTGTCATCATACATCTGCATATATTTGTACAAGTCAACAACTATTGCTGTGTCTCATAAGCACAGGAAGTTTGCACCTTGTAACCGGACAACCTAAGCTACTGCCACACAATCAAATATATCTTAATATAACCCCCCCCCTCCCTCCCTCTTTGTGAAGCCATAGATTTTTTCACCAATGGAGAAGCAATAGGTGTCACGGGATACAAGATGTCTTGACGAATGAAATGGCATTAAAAAAAAAAGGCAGGTTTCCACCAAAATACTGACCCTCTGTTTGGACACTGGTTCCTCACAGAGCTCCTATTTCGAAATAGGAAGCACTTCCACCTAAAGGTGTTTCAAAGTGAATCTGTAGGAACTCATCAACATACCATTCTTGTTGTCCACTTCTTGAGTAATTATCTCAACCTCTAGTTTGATCTTAACAGTAAAAGCTGTAAACCTTTATTAACCATTAAATTTTAAGCTAAAAAGAGAATGGAAAATCTATGCCGATCATGTGTGGATCATCATCAATCTAAAATTTTATGATTTTCAAGGAAGTTATGTAACAGGAAAACAGACTGTAACAGTTCACTATGGCCAGGATAGCTAAAAATAAGAACACGCCCAAAAGGCATGACAAATGTGTGTCAATGGCCCCTTCCATTGCAAAAGACAATTTGGGTGCATGAACATTTTCAGCAATCTAATATATATATATATATATATATTAAAATGGAGGCCTCTACGTTGGTAGGGCCTCCGTCTGCCACGTTGCAACAATGCAGAGGCCTTCGTCTGCCACGTCGCAACTCTCATGCGGAAGTAGTAGGGGCTCAGCAAGATCCTCCTATAGCCCGCTATCACCCGATCTAGCACGAGCCCGATGTTCTTCTTCGGGGTGTCTTTTACCTCTGGGTTGGTTGGCATCGGAGGAGGTCTCAAGGGCTTCCGTGGCAGCAGCTAATGCGGATTGGCAGAGGGGGGTGAGTCTCTCAAAAAGAGTGGAGGTTATGTGGGGAGACGAAGATGAGAGGATGAGAGGAATGGGGTTGGGTTTGGAGAAGACAAACAAGGGTTTGGTTGTTAGGGAGAGGATTTGCTGTGATGTGGGGGAAAGGTGGTTTGGGGATGAAGAGGGCTCAGGTTGCTGCCTTGAATTGAAATGGAGAGCATTTTGATTTGCTCCACTCTGCCATTCTTCTCATTATTAAACATGGGTCCAACTAAAATGAGGACAAATTGCACGATGAATATCAGAAGGCAAGAAAAGAGAACATAGTTGATGGTCTTTCTGTTCCATCATTGGCTCAGAGTGTCTGATTCCCTCTTCTACAAGGCGGCATGGAGAAGGAATGCAATTATGAAAAAAACGAAGAAAAGGCCAGGGATTGGGGTGGAGGGTGAAGAAGGGAGAGGGTTGGTTGCTGACAGGCTGTCTCCAACTGTTGTTGGGTTCAATAATCGGGATGGAGGTTTAAGAATCCAACCCAGCCTAGGTGGCCTCTCGGCCCACTAATTTAGACTCCATTGATTATGCTTGCTTTGTGTTGGTCGATAATCATTCGAGAGCTTAGACCTATCAACCTGTCAAATGGCATCTTCAATGAACTATTTAAGTGCAAAGATTTTACTTGGGAGGTCATTTAGGAAGAATTTGCAACTATCAGGAATTTCTCATCAAAATTTATTTTTTAAGCTTATATTGTGAACCAATGCTAATAATTAATAAATTTGTTGCAAAATTAATTTTTTATTGGTCATCTTATACTCCAAAAACTTCTTGCAATGTATGTTTCTAAATATTCATCTTCTTTATCATATTTTTATTCTAATACGTTTTATAAATTATGTATGGTGGAGGTATTGCAAAATATATTATAGCATATCAAAAGGTGCACATAAAATTCTATTGCAACAAATGAAATCTTTTCTAATATGTGATTGTATGGTGATGGTAGTTTCTATAGTCGAATTCTCAATTTTAGAGGTGGTACAAGCTTCTGCATTGGCACAACCTCCATTTGACACATGTAAGCCTCACCGCGTCAATACAACAAAATCCTTATTTGGAAAAAAAAATATGATGGAAGGATGAGTCTGATCGGGACTCATCTTCCTCCAGATTGGGTAATTAGGTTTCAATTTTTGGCTCGCTTACTCAGAAATCTCTCCTCTCCCATGATGCATCATCGTTATCATTGCCATCACAAGCTCTTCCTCTTCCTCCATAGCACCAATGAAGGACGATAGATGGACAGTGGAAGACGACCAACTGCACTAGGTATGCCCTCTGCCTCTCTTTCTTATTCTCTCTCTCCCCCCTTCGGTCCCGCTTTGCTCTGTCTGCTCCCAATGCTGGCCGTGGGAGCCCGAAGGGCAGCTCGCTTCTCCTTAGTGTATCCCTTGATATAGGGTTTGGTTTTTCTCTTTCAATTTCCAATATGTATTTGTCCAGAAAGCTCAAGATCTGGTCCAGATTTCACAACAAGAAGTTCCCCGATCAGTGGATTATAGGATCAATTTTTTTATTATTTTAATTATGTTTGAAATACATATAAAATAGATATAATAGACTAGAAAATAAATAAATTTTTTTTTGAAAAATTGCATCCCATGCATGGCATGAGGTTATAAGCTAGTTTATTATATGAAATTATGCAGAGTTGCTGCTTTCCTGCCCCCCCCCCCTCGGTTAAGGAAAGTTATTGCTTGAAACTATTGAGCTTTTTACTAAAGATTCAATGTACATGTATAAAGGCCCCTTCGAATGCTAACTACTCAATGTAGAAATACAAACATATGAAGCTGATTCTGATGCTTCAAAAAGCAGATGAGTGCATCATATATTTTGAGTGCAAAACAATATTAACAAACATTCAAATCTACCTATTTTATTAACAAGCAACAACTAGTCAGTTGCCAAATGTTCAATATACAAGTCTTCAGCATTGAAACTATGTACAAAAATCAAGCTTGATACTAAAAAAATGCAACATCCACAGTAACTTACCCAAATACCAAGTATTTTTGCATATTACTCTGGAACTTCGTGTTCATCTTGTAACTGGTCTCCTTTTTTCTGTCAATACATTGTGATAGATTTAGAAGAAAAAAAATTGCAATAATCTGATGTTGGCAAAAATTATCCCTTAATCAATCAATTTATGCACATTGTAACTGATTATATGACATGACGATAAGTATTACCCTAATGCCAGATGCAAAGGAAGAGTGAGCAAATTCAGGTGCAGGAGCGAGAATACAACAAATTCCAAATTGGAAAACCAGGAATGCCAAGAAACCATCTGCACAGGGTATTTTTGTGTTATATATATATTGCACAAACTTACATGGCTAGTTTTATAGGTGAAAATGTATTGGCACTTGGATTCATTTCAATATTTCAGGATTCTCCAAAACCAAGACACTCAAAAGCTAATATATACTTGAAAAGAATATAAGAAAAGAGAAAAAGAAAGAACACTTTAATTTGTTTTCATGTAACATGCACCAGTTTTATTGTCTAGAAAAGGAAAAAAAAGACATTGGCAAGAAGCATAAGTATATGCATATTTATGGTAGATCTATCAAACTCTCCTCCTTCAATGGTAACTTGATGCCGAGTTCCGATGCCTGACATTATTCTTTTGGTAGTTCTAATAAGCTTTTCTATTTCAAATCAATGTCACATTGCATTATACATAGTCTTGATAGAAATGCAAAAGAATGAAATATTTCTAATAAGCTTTCCTATCTCAAAATCAATATTACATTGCATTATACATAGTTTTGATAGAAATACAATTGAACACAACTGATGCAAAGAATGAAATGTTTCCATTAGAAAGCAAGACCAGGAATCAGTGTCGGACTCAAGAGCAGAAATGATGCCCATGTACAATATCTGAGTAACAACAAGTATTTCACTCTGCACAGTAAAGTTTCAGGTGTTCAACACAGATGATAAAATTACTGATTTAGATTGAATATTTGTGAATGCAAATAAATTATTCATTACACATAAAGCCATTTTTTCTGCAAGAATTGCAGAGCCACAAATCTAATAATGATTGTACATCTTGCCCTTAGAAATAGTGGCAACTTGAGGATATGGAGTAACTTTCAAATATGGTTTGAATAATGACAGAATGAATTTTCAAGAATTAGATGTACTGTACCTATCATTGACTTCAAGGAAGACTCTCAGCTGAAGTAACCGATCAATTGACACTTTGTGCTTGGAATATCCATCAGCAAGGAGCCATTCTTCCATTGACTTGGCTGTTACAGGGGAATCAACGAATAGCATTTGCAAAACATACTTCTTAGCCAGAGGAGGCAAAGACCTTGGCACAAAGAACATCAGACTCAGTTTGATGTTCACCTAAAAATGAGGAACTGAGCAAAAACTTTTGGTAACATCCATGCCAAATAAGGAGCTCTGGTTTGAACTTCAGAAGATGAAGAAATAACAAGTCTCGGAAAGAGGGAAATAAAAAGAATGCAACTTAGGTTTAAATAAAAATCCAAATTTGAATTAAGAAGTTAAATATTCATCATTGGCACAAAGCCTTTTTACAAGGAAGATACCTTAAGGAATGACACCAAAACTTATATTTTATTGAGCTGCACCTCATCAGCCATGGCTGCTTCCAACTACTGGAAGTGACTTCTGAACCTCATTGGCTAAAGTCACCTCCTATGAGTAAGAGGCTATACCGTAAGTTTCACAAGTTACTTGACAAATGTGCTCCCAAACACCCAAATGAGAACTTACAGAATCAACTGATTTTATGAATCCAAGAAACAAACAATTACAGTATTACACTCTTAAAGACATGATGATGATGTTTCTTGTTAAGGAAACATTTCAAATGTCCAATCATGTTTGCTTTAACCACTAATCCTTTGTAAATACACTTCTGATGGAGGATTGCCGGGTTGTAGAAACTTCGACACCTCAACCACCATTCCTTCCTATCTTTATGGGAGCAGTTATAGCATTTATCATGACAACCAAATGCGTCCAAACATTTAAATACATAAATAGAGAAATTTCCTGAGAAACTCATGAAGACATGTAGTGAAGCGCATCATGCTCACACCCACAACTCTTGGTAACTTTATCCACACACATGCATGTTATGATAACGAATAGTCCCAAAAATAACACGATCAATATCCCTATAACCCTAGTTTCGAAGAAAATCTTCAGGATCAAGAATCTCCTGACCCACTGATACCCTCGCTATCAAATTCCTCATTCCTTACGACTGCATAAATAACCATACACGAATCACTGTGTTCTTTTCCATAAAACCTGGATGCTCCAGGACCTCAAAAAGCGTGATTTTAGTGAAGAAAATGAGGAGAGCAGCAACTCTTTCTCCAAGAACCCTTCAATTTTGACAAAGGAATGAGAATCCAAGCAAGAAGAAAGTAGAGGGATGCGAGTACCTGAGGACGGCTTCACAGATGAAGGTGCTGCTGTAGAGCTTGTCTAGCTTCATGGCCGGCAGTGCTGCCACCATGTCCATGAAATTCTTCGCCACAATCCGCACCTCCGGCATCTTCACCTTCTTCAATCAATGGTGAAAGATTAGGGTTTAGGTTTTTAGCTCTCCTCTTCCTCGATTTCTCTTCTTGTCTAACTTTGCAGAGAGTACATTGGGATTGGAGTGTATCAAGTGATCATCCCCTCAAGATTATAGGGCTGCTGGAAGGGAACAGACTGCAGTTGTATCTTAAATAGTAGAACGTGTGCTTTGGAAGCTTATATGCGAGATCCAATATGGTAGAAAAAAGCTTTAAAAAATTATATAAAAATAACTTACTTTACATAATTTCAATTTCAAAATAATCCTAACTGGATTACGAAGATTCAAAATATTTCTATAAGAATTCTAATTAAATATTTAAAATTTGCTAGAAATTTTATATAAAATGATTTCAAAATTTTGAAAAAAATTATCTTAGTATATGTTGGCTCTGAAAACTTTCAATGAATAAGAAGAAGAAGAGATACCGAAATAAAAAATATTATATATATTTAATAAATAATTATATATTAATTATTCTGATGTCTTCTTAGTGCTAAAAGTTTCATAAAATTATCTTGAACATATATTTTTTTTTTTTAGTCAACCATGTATATCTAATTCATATGCATTATAACTAGTATACAACAAATGTAGATATAGTTATTGTATACCCACACATTATTGCTACAGAGTAAACCCTCCATCAAACAGCTAATAAAACATTTGGTGATTTAAACTATAAGTTATTACATATTAATTTTTTCAATTTTCTCTAATATGTCATCACCATGTATCTTTGTCTTTGAATTCATAGTTTTACTTTTTACTGATTTATGCTTAAAAGAATTGGGTAAGTTATGCTTCTCACACAAATGCAAAATGTTTAGTGAACGATCATCTAAACTTCCCCATTCAGGCCCTTCCTTCAAGCCTGATAAGAACACATTTATAATTCCTAGGAGGGGACGTCTGTTATGTGTTATGGTTTGTCATGTAACTGACCGGATTGAGAAAAGGCAATATGTCATCAACTGACAGTCATGACCTTCTTAGAAGAAAGAGGTAAAAGTTTTGCTTAATCACATGTGGAAGCTCTTTTAAAATATCTATCTGACCCAGAAAGGTGTGTAAAAAAAAGGAATTGTGAAGATACAAGGGAATCTAAGATACTCAAATGTGAATGTAAGTCAGAACTTCCTTCCTCTTTTCCACCACCGATCTCTCATCAAGTCTCCCAATCGTGGGCAAATTGGCGGTCGAGATGATGATCTAGGCCAGCAGCCACCAGTTGAGGACCCGTTGGTAGGCCACCGATGAGAATTAGCTGAGGAGCCGGCATCCAGCTTCTGCCGCCTCCGCCGCTTGAATCGGGAGGAAGAGGAAGACGAAAGGGGCAGGTTTGGGGGTTTCTGGTTCCAAACCGAAACCCGGATTCGCAAACATCATTCCGAGTATCCCGATTGAGACTCAGAGTGGAAAAAGCGGAGGAAAAATCAGAGGAAAACATAGCAAAAATCAACGAAAAAAAGTGGAAAATTAAAGGCAAGACCTTTCCTTCTTTTCTTTCATTTTTTTCTCTTTTTCGGAGATCTGTGGGAGCAAAGCACCTGAAGAAGATCGGGGGAAGGCCGACGCCGGTGACGATGGGAGGAAGACGACGGCGGAGACCGGTGGGAGGTGGCGGCGAAGGGAGAAGGGAAGAAGTCGGCGTCTCTCTTTTCGGAGATCTGTGTGAAGAAAAGCACCTTTGAAGGGAAGGCCGACGCCTGTGATGATGGGGAGGAGGCGACGGTGGAGACCGACGGAAGGTGAGGACGAGCACAGCGGGGAGGAGGTGGCCGTCCGCAAGGGCTCGGGAGAGGTTCCAAGAAAAAAATAAAATAAAATAAACGGCGCTGCCGCTGCTTGGGAGGGAGGAAAAAAAAAATCATCGTAGAGAGACACATGGCGCGGTAGGATAGCTCCGGACTCCATCTATCCGCGCTCATCTCGTAGATAGACAGATAGATGAATGGAGAAGATTAAAAAAATTAATTATTAAAAAAATTATAAGATTATACTGTGGTTAGACCTTCAATTATACACGGTGAAAATTCAATAGAGAAGTAGATTTTTTAAGATGTCCGCTGACAACATAAAAGCAATACGTATGGTTTGAGTATGCCATAGGCGTTCATCACCATTTTTTTTTTTTTTATCTCTTGCTATACTTAAATCTAGCCAAAGACTCATGCGTTGCACGAGGATGAATGTATAAAAATAATTTATTTTAAATTTGATAAAATTAAAAAATTATATATAAATAATAAATAATATTCATTTAAATTATAAATTATTAATATTTTAATTATTTATATAATAAATTTTAATTATAAAAATATAATAATATCATACATTAATAACGTAATTTAATGTGAAGATATGTTTTTTTTCGGATGGTACAATAAAATTTATTTAAAAAATTGAATTAACAATATTTCAATATTTCTTCATAAAATATTATATATATATATATATATATATA
>KE504644.1:1995008-2005188 GCA_000441515.1 Elaeis oleifera
TATTAATAAAATATTATATTAGTATATACATTAAATATATTAAAATATATTAATATTATAATATTAATATTATATTTATATAAATATTAAGATATTATTAATATAATATTATATCATTATTCAGTATTTTATCTTAACCATTCATTGATATTTTGTAAAATCTTAACTGTTGATTTAAAGGGATATTTTGAGAAAAAAAATAACACCATTTTCATCCCATGAGAAATGTCAAAATTCACCTCCATCATGGATTCCACTTCTCATGAAATCTTGAAAGTGACTTTCCATGAAAAAAAAATTTTCATTTTTTTCTTCTTAAAACTCCAATTAAATAGGAGATCTCATATCCACTTTTCAAGAAGTATCTCTTTCCCCTCCACCTCCCATCAACCAAACGAGTCCAAAGTATTTTAATGCTTATTTACAAAGAAATAGATGTATTAGATGCATTTTTGTGAATGTGAGACTATTTCAATATGAAAGGTTAGAATAACTTAACAGATATATATATATATTAGAATAATTTATATTATAATAATAAAGATAATTTTTAAATTATTTCTAAAGTCATATCTCCAATATGGAAAGGAATCGACATATCGAGAGACCATATATAGAGTACATAACCATCGAGATACCAAAATATTGACCACTATATTAAGTAGAATAATTTTTAGGCACTGGTTTTAATGCTTAGGAACTAATATATGTATTTAATTAGAAAGTTAACAGATCTTAACCAATCTAGATGTTGGATCGGCTGATAGCTTTGAATACGTAATATTGTCATTTAATATTGGCCAAGAATCCAGGAGAGTAATGAACAATACTTTACAGACATCATATAAGCGAGTATTTGACATAGATATTGACGCAAAGTAATATCTCAACCAAGATCTTGGCTGAGACGAAAAACATAAATGCACCTTGTGGTGTTACTCCTGGATTGTCTCAAAAATGCCCAAAAAGATGGACAAATTTAGGTAGAACCAAGGTTTGAGGTAGCTGCAGGAGATGTTGCTATTCCGGCCGTGATGAGTGTTACCTCATCTCTACTCATCTCAGAGCATCGTTGCTCTCCAACCTCAACAGCTAATTAATTGTATGATCGATCAATCAATTAACATGCTAGTTGGCTTCTCTCTGGATGTAGAATTGATGGCCTTGAATCTATCTGCATATCCCTAATACATTACTAAAGATCCAGATGGCATCAAGGTCAGGGTGGATAGATGTGAAATTCCCTTAAATCCGGGTAATTGTAACAATGGATCTAATTCAAATCATAATATATCCTGATTAAAAGAATTCAAACCATAGGATACTGACTCCTTTAGTTTGGCATCAGATAAGCAACTATCAATAAATTAGAGCTTACCAAGTGAAGGAGGTAGTGATTTAAAATGATCAACCCAGTTTGGAGCAAGGAAGATTACCCAGATACACACATACATACATATATAGAATTGGGCAAAGCTCAATCCAAAACCTACTGGCAAATATCGGAACCTTCATACCTGCAAAAAGGATCTGCATCATTGCAAGGGATCAGGCTCTAACATCATGGTCTGGGTCGATCACTTTACTTTCCTAATTAAGTATCCTTTTCAAGTCTTTGTCCTGCAGCAATCTTTATTTGCGTGCTGTTTTTACATTGAAGTGAGTCCTGATCAGAATACCTGAGACTCAAAAGTGCCTGAATTGATGTCACATCTGTTCAGAAGTTAAATGATCGATTTGTATCCGAGAGCTAGACAGGCATGAAATCTGAAAGTACGAAAGTTGCTTCCCTATCAAACTTCAAGAACGATAAACACCATGGCAGTTGTATATCTGAAATGCATGATGAGCAAATACAGATTTTATTAAATGCTAATAATTTCACAAGCAGTATATTCTCTTTTTAGCTTCAGAAAAATCTAGTTTTAGAGTCGAAGCTTTTATCTTCTTTGTTTATTTGGTCGGTACAATGTCCATCTTTCTGATATACATGAGACATGATTAAATAATACAAGAGGAGCCTAGAGATCAACCATGCTGTTCACTGGGAAAGCTAAGAGGAAAAAATCAGCCGCCCACTGCTTGAAGAAAGATTCTCACACTTCAACAGGCATTATTTAGGACTCCACCTGGCAGGGATGTGCATCAAGCACAGAAGGCCTGGAATGTAAAACCTGTTGGTTCTGACTTGCATTTGAGTATCAGAGCTGATAACAACTGTATTTTCATCAAGCAGCCATATATACCAATGGATGACAGAAATGTGGCTATACAAGAATTGCTGGACCCTCTTGGAAGTTCCAGATGCGAGCAATCATATGAATCAGATGGAATTGGACCTTATCTTCCTTAAGCACTTAAGCCAGTGATTATCATTGCCCCTTGTATTTGAGCTCCGATATACATGAAGACAGAGCCTCTCTTACCAGTTTGTTATCTGATTCCACACGAAGGACATCTTCAAACAGACTCTTCGCCTGTTGCAGCAGTTTCATCCTCTCTTTGCTATTATGTGGACGCAAATGAGATCGGTTCTGCAGTGCCATTCCCCATCTATACAGAGCTGCAAGTCATGCATGTATCAGAAAAGACTTCAACCAATTTGTTTAAGTAGAAAATTGGTAGCATATGATATAAAGACAGGAAAAGGAGATTGCGTTTCCTAAAAGAAGAGCTTGCAAAAAAAAATATCAATCATTCCTAAATATGGGCATGCCATGTTATGTCATGATTTGCTAGCATTTATCCTCAAAAGCTAAACCCACATTAAGAAAATGTTGACAAAATATCAGGAGGTTGATGCTATAGCCTTCATTTATTAGTCACTGCAAATATCTATCTTTGCAATTGACAGATTATTATTTTAACAGTTGATTGTTGAGAAAGGCCTAGAACAGTCCTGGGCCTTCAATTGCAGTGGGACAAGGAACAAAGCTTAAGGCACAAGGCACAAACTTCATGGGAACGGAAAAAAAAAAAGATCACATGGACTCCGATTCATGATGACTGATGAATAATAAAACTAAGGATGTGTGGAACCAAATAACAACAGCCAAAGTAAAGGACAGCCAAACTTAGCATTTATATTAAAATTAGCATTTATATTCAAGTGACGTAAGCAGAAATTCAGAAGAGATCTATCCCCTCTCATATTCTCAGAAGTATTACTGCCGACAGGATTTTATGGAGATTTTCATGTATTTATTTATCTTTTATGTTCTGTAATTTTTGATTTATCATGTCCCAGCAAGTTGCATGGTAAATGAAGCTCGACACCACTTCACAATATTTATCAAGGGATCATATTAAAAAGTTTACTGAGCTTTGTTGGATCAAAGTTTGATTGGTTGATCTCTAATCATAAGGCTGATCTAAATGGATGGGATACAACCTGAAGGTTAATTCATGTTAAGGTTCAACTAGATAATGTTTCAGAATCTTTGCAAAAGAGTTCGGCTTATGATTTTGGCCAAAGCCTCCAAACTCTTGCTTGATCTGTCACTACATCACCCTATGCCTTCCTTGCCCCCACCCTAACCCCTGAGTTTAACTATTTATCAATTTCTATCTCCATCATACTTTTCTTTCTGCTTTGAATATGTATCTTCCCTCTCTTTCCTCATTCTCTGAAACATCCTTCCCTCTCTATGTTTGTTCTCTCTTCCACCTTCTCTCTACTATAATTACTATTTCTGGAATAGAACATTCCAGATTTAGGCCCACCCTGTTAGATATAGCAGTCTTCTCTGGCAGTCAAGTTTAATTTTTGTCTCTTCATTCCTCATGTTCTTAGGAAAACTGCATCATGTCTGACCACTAACGAGTTGAATTTCTATGGCTTGGAAACTCGATGTACAAGCAGCCACAACCACAGCAGCTGATTTGGATTACAAATTCTCCTTGGAAATAGGTTATTGATTTCATATAAATGCAACTTTATTCAAGGATTACAAAGCATTTGTTAGTACGGCTGTAGATATTCTTTTGACAGTCAACTTCAGAGAATCTCATGCTAGTACTTAAAACACAGACAGAAAGTACATTAAACAAAAGCTTGTCAAAGAAGGAAAGAAATATGAAATCTAGTGATCCTTAATAGCTTTAAACATTCCAGATTACCAGAGTTATGACACTTACGCACAGCTATAAGAAACTGTAAAGACATTTCAAGTGAGAATTTGCAGGACTGAGAAACTATATTAGTTAAAAACTATGCAGCAGCAGCACTTCACTTCAATAGACTTATAGACAGAAGGCAAAATGAATAAATAGATAAATGAATGACAAATGAATGGATCTACACAAAATATACAAAGATGGCTCTTGTGTTTTCTTCCCTTTTTTTTTTTTTCAGTATGGCAAGGTGATTCTTTATATTACTGAACCTGTAATAGTTTCCAAACAATCATGTGAAATGAAAGAGGTGATATTAAGGTCATTTGCATAGATGTGGAAGTCAGATATTGACCATCAGTTAAATGATTTTGTACAAAAGTTTTCTTTTTAAAAAAAATATTTTACAAGTATAGATATAAGGATTAAGCTTCCATGTATTAGTACATGGTCATTAAATTAAGGCCCAATTGTTGGCTGATAGAGTGAATTTGTTCAACAACTCTAAGAGTAACTGGATAAGGTATAATAGACTACTGAGTCATACCATTTGGTGCATAAGCATTACTTCTGGACATCATAGCATCAAACTTATCGATTGCTGCCATGTACACCTTGTCAGCATCAAGAGCTGCATCCTGAAAATGGAGAACGCATGTCATATCCACCAAACACATACTACATCAAAATTAACATTCATCAGAATTTATATAATTTTGCAGCGTGAGAACATGCAGGTAAATTGGATGAAGAAGAAAGAGAGACAAAATAATAATAACATATAAGGTTTATAATTATCTGACAGGATGAGTTTCAAGGAAGCAGACACCGTGACAAGTTTGTAATTTGTACCATGTATACATGGTATTACCAGTTGGACTAGCTACCTTCAAAAGAATCTAACCAAGCAAACTTTTGAGAAAATAGACATGGCGACAGACTTGTGCTCATGATGAAGCTCGATATGGAATTTTGCATTCAGCGAAAACTATAGTTGGACTCAGCTAGTACTAGTCATTGCTTGATATGGCTATCATGATTTACATGGTGTGATATGGCTAAAACAGAAACAAAATCGCAAGTCACTGCTGTCATGATTTGTTCAAATATGGATTAAGAACAATCAAGTATAAAGTTGAGAAGATATTATGGCCTGCATACCCTTTGTCCCACACCACTCACACAAATTAGCACATACTCTTTGTGCCCTTTGTCTTGCATAAAGTCGGAAAATATTATGGCCTGCATACCCTTTGTCCACAGCACTCACACATATTAGCACATACCCTTTGTCCCCTTTGTCACCCCGCCACCACCCAGCCCCACACCCCAACACATAAATAAAACCTGTGTGAGAACAGACAACATTTAACTTAAATGTAATATACACATATAGAAAGAGGGGAACCACTCAAAATTTCATCACTCAGGATTCCCCCTCTTTAGCTGTGCACCAGTCAGTGCATTCGGTGAGATACATTGGTTTCGTATACATTACATTGAATATCTAAGCATAAGTCACAAGAAAGTCATATGAATGCTTACTGGTCCAATATCTGCAATCAACTGAGCGCGGAAGGATAGAGCGAGACCCCAATTATAAAGGGTTCTGACATCATTCCCATCTATAGACAAGGCCACTCTATAGTTTCTTCCTGCCTCAACAAGGAGTTCTTCGCATTCTTCACACACATTAGTGAGGGCAGATGCAACATTTTCTCTGCTTAGAATGCGAGTATCCAATTTCTTAAACCAGAAACTACGTCCTTTCCACTCAATATGGTATCACTTCTTGATAAGAGAATTCTCAGCTCCCGACTGATCTTCAGCTTAAGCTCTCCATGAAGAAGATAGGCGTTTCCTAACTGACCTACAGCTAGCAAGCTCATCGGCTTTAGAGCTACAGCTGTGGAAAGCAATCTTGCAGTTTTGTACAGTATAGCATCTGCTCTTGCTTCATCAGCTCGATTCATCATACATTCCCTTGCCTGTTTTAGAAGCTCCGATGCCTCCTTCACATTTTGATTAAATTCATCATCACTGGAATGCATTGAGGATGACGACATGTTGCCTTCTTCCATACCATTATGATGTACTGATTGTTGAACAGATGGGTCTTCAAATTTCACATCTGCTTCTTTAGAACCATGGGACCGGTCTTCTCAACCCTCACCTTGTTGCTATTACTTCCAAGAGAATTTGAGTACAACTTATCATGTATCTCAAAGGTTTGTTCTAAAAGTGATGATGTCTCAGATTCTGTGAAGAAATCCATGCTTTTTGTTGTTCCATGACTGGTACGATTATCAGCAGAATTCTGCATGCCATTTTGCATTACCCGACCATAATTATGATTGAATATCATTTTCTGGTAACTTCCTTGCTTGGATGTAAAGTGCAAGCTTGCATTCAAACCATCAAGCTCTTCATCATATGAAAGAATATGATTATTATATCTACCATCTCTAGAATGACTAGGTTCTTTCCAATCTGTACTGCCTCACTGTGGTCAGTTACCATCTTAACATTCCTAGCCTTCTCTGCAACATTCCTTCAGTACTTCCGAACAAGACTTCAGATCCTTCTACTTTACCGTTGTCCGGACTTTTACTTGGCAATGTATTCGAACCTTTCTCGTTAACGTTAGATGCTCTCATTGCATTTGGAATTGTATTGTCTTCCACTGGAGAAGCCACCTGCTCTTTGAGTTCTCCCTTAATGGTAGTAGAGTCCTTCCTTTTGGGGATCTCATCCCAATTATGTTTCTTGAAACAAGCTTCCAAAATACTGGACAAGATCGAGAGCAATTGATCCCAGTTCCTTCTTTTCCGAATCGACTTCTGATTCAATTTCCTACCTCCTTCCCGATCAAAAGCCATATGCCCGTCTGAAACATCACCTGCAGACAAAGCCTCCACCGTTCTCTGGCCGTGCCCAATTGTCGCTCTTATACGCTCGATATTGTCAAGAAAGTTTTAATCTTGCTCCTCTCTAACTGATTTGAACCAATACCTCCTTCCAATCCATTTTCCAAATCAGATATTTTAACCTCCAATTCATCAAAAACAGCACCCAAATCCCTCATCTTCTCATCAGAAACCCTAAAATCAACTCCATTCCTTTCAACGTTTCTAATCGAACCGTTTCCCATGATTGACTGAGCCACTCCAGCCGAAAACCCAACCACGAAAACCGCAACGGAGACCGGCAAAACAGCCATCGACGAAACCCTAACCCTAGAAACCGCCAAAGCTGAAAGAAAGCCTAAAACGAAGAGGAAAGCGTGTTTCCTATCATCAATCCCAAGAGAAACCAAGAAGCTCCGTAGCGGATCGAGTTCTCCGACCAATTGGATCCAAGTAGCTCCAGATCGTCCCAGCCGCCGTAATTAGAGGAAATTGGGTCGGAGGAAGCGGAGAGGGAGTGAGAGGTCATGATTAGCCTCCTTCGGCGACGATTCCAAGGACGCAAAGAGAAAAGGTGGGATTTTGGGGGGGCATGGATTGAACGAAGGGATTAGGGTTGAGAGAGGAGAGGAGCCGATAAAGGAAGAAGGGAATTATCGGAGATTAAAATCTCCATGGATTTTTTCCTCGTGGGATGGTGATGGGGATGGGGAAGGGGAAGGGGAAGGGGAAGGGAGCTCTGGCCTATAGGCGAAACAAAATTACCAATAAGTCCCCGGAGTTACGAATAAACATTTCAAAGTCCCCGACCTGATGGTGGACACGTGCCGCCTCGCCAGCTACTCCCTATCCTCCTGCCGAGTGGCCCAATCCGATGGTGCAAGCTTCCGTTCCCAACCTCAATGCGGTGTCCGCATATATTTTTCTATGCAGATTTTCTTTTCCACATGGAAAATTTGTGCACTTGTTTTGTGCAACAATTTCTTAAGTATTTCAGTTGCAACAGCTTTTTCTGTTGGAAATGCTCATCTCTATTGATGAATATTAATGAAATCATGGCTGATATATGTCAATCTGCCACTAATTAGTCCCCAGTTTACATACATCAATCCTGATTTCATTAATATTGATCAAAAACTCATTTATTTATTTTAAAAAAACATTTTGAGGGTAGAGGGCCACAGGCCCAACTTTGTAGCAAACATAGCCATTTGACAAACAAATAGTGTTTGTTCACCCAAATCAATTAATGAGCTGTGATTCATTATTGGATGCCGCATTATCTTGTTTTGCTTTACATGTGAATCAGAGGAGGGGGACTTGCTATGAGTATCGAATAAGGTTTCTAGAGCATAAAAGATGGAATATTTTGTCAATTGTGGAAAAAATATGTGGGTCTCAAGTTTCAAACATTCAGTTGATTTACTCATGGAAAGTCTATATCTAAGTTTCAAAAAAGATATGATTTTGCTTTCTTTGTGCTTCACTCTTTTTAACTTCATGCATGTCATCTTTCATCCAATCTCTTATGTTAGAACAAGCAACCTCTGCATGGCCATTGGCATCCCACCTACTAATTACAGATAGGAAGACATGTCAACATCAACTAAGATCAGATTAGTGAAACATCAATGCAAAAAGATACTCTGAAGCAATTTTACTGATAAGGCAACAGGCATTTAAACATACGAGGACAACAAACTTTTTTGATCTTCCACATTATGAACTTCATATCTGTACTTCATAGAAACTTCTTCAAGGACCACTAGATCTATAAATTAGTTTATGAATCATGTATTAGGGATTCAAGGTTGTTAATGTGGTTTGAATTTTGGATATTTTTTATGGGCTCGAACTATGATCCGATTTGAAAAGCTCGCATTGCGATCTGAATGAAATTTTTTGAGAGGTCTGTGGTGGTAGCGGAAGGTATAAGTCGATAGACCTATGCCCGAAGCCCACCACTGATCTCATTGGGGGTGCGGGGGGTAACGCCCTCCGCAGTATGGACCAATATAAATATTGTACTTTCTGCCAATTTCGGCAGTTTTGTGAGAGAGGTTTGGGAAATCAAATTGCGGCTAGGGTTTGGAGAGTTCTAAATGATTGTATCTCTCTTTTCATCATAGTGAAATTTTTCTCTCGTGTCTCGCCCGTGGACGTAAGCTTTTCAGCCGAACCATGTAAATCCTGTGTTTGTTTTCTTCTCTTCTCTATTCTGTGTGATTGTACGAATTTGTGTGTGCCTTATATTTGTGCTTGCTATAACAAAGATGCATTTTTTGATCCTTCCTGTTGGTAAGGAACCATTGATCTTTTTAGTAAATCTGGTCAAAAGTAGTGTATATTTACTAAAAGAGTTGCATTGTTTATACTTAAAAGACTTGTTTCAAAGAACATCTACAAACAGGGAAAAAAACAAGCTTTAGGTGTTTGAGGTGAGAATATTAATATTTGCCACAACAAAATAACTTTGATGGTGTTCATCTAAGGGCTGCTTTGTTTATGTGAAAAATAGCATAGAGTCGGCTTCCTTGTTGCAGCATTTTACACCAGCGTGATCTCCATATCCTAAATCACTATGACTTATGCCATGGAACAAAGGAATCCATTCTTATGTTATTTGGACTGCAGGTTGGCAAACCAGGTTTGGAGACAGGCTCACTCCAAGATGGTCAATTCATAAGATAATATATCAGAGAAGGTGATTGTTTTTGATCTTTGAAAGGAAGGCACTAAAGCTAGCCTGACCATTGTCTGGGGCTACCAGGTAATATTCCTTCACACTTAATGATGGGAGCCCTGCACTAGATTTGCCCAACTCATTACTAAGAAATGGGAGTGCGAGACACAAAGCTCTAGCCAAGATTGGCTGAAAACCTAGTGGAGATGGACTGGGCCTGGTCTGTCCAAACTCCTCTCAATCCCTGGTACCTCACAGACATGCATCCTAGTGTTCCTAGTCAGCTGATTCAGATGTTTCAGAATTTAGATCATAAGAAGAAGATGGATCTCATAGACTCGAAATATCATGTATTATTTTTCGTTCGATCAATCATGTTTGTGGTGGAAAGAGTAGTAGTTATGTGAGAGAGAAAAAAATTTAACAGCTGGAGAGAGAGAGAGAGAGAGAGAGAGAGAGAGAGAGAGAGAGAGAGAGA
>KE504644.1:2012066-2023761 GCA_000441515.1 Elaeis oleifera
AAATATTTCGTTTCATTAAAATTTATAAATTTTTATGATAAAATATATATATTTTTATTGATATTCTGTGTGTAAAAATTATAATTTGACTGCAGGATATCATAATATAATCATGAAATGTTATAATTTTTTTAAAAATAAAATATTTTCATCATTTAAAATTTCAATCGAAATTATATATCTATATATACTAAATATATATTAAAAATAAAATTATATGATTCAATTAATAAATAATATATTATTTTACATCAAATGCATAAAAAATTACTCGAGCTCACATGGCTTGTTCCTCTGACATGCAACCAACCTTTTTCATTTCTCCTTTACTTTTTTTTGGGAGTTGGCAATGCCCATGTTGATGATGGACATGACATGGTTCTTGTCGGTTGTCACTTCCTTCAAAAGTTCTGCATTAGTGGAAAGATTGTCCATAAAGGACGAATCCATTGTACCAAGAGAAAACAAGGATGGGTCAATCCAGTGGTGTTTTAGAATGACCTGCAGCAAATCATTGTGTTTCAGAAAGAACTCTGGACCAATGAAGACCTGCCACGCAACGATACCGTGGTGGGAGGAGCCCAGAGGTACAGGACTCCGTGCTATTCTCTAGAGGGTTCGGGCTGTATCTTTGGATAAAAAAATATTTATCTTCTCCCTATCAATCATCTAATCATATTTATATAATTTTAAAATACGATAAACCTTTACCTTCTATTCGTGATATAGATTATGAAATTAAATTATATTTTAAAAACTGTGCAAAACAACGATTGACACGATAAAAGAAGATCAAATATTTTTTTGTGCAAAATATACAACCGGATCTTTCTTTGAAAAATTTTCTGATCAGATCACCTGCACAGCCCATCTAATAATTATGGCATGTCGATATCTGTCGTATCCTTTCCTGTGCATCAGCGCACGGAGCCCAATTTGATGATTTTGTTGGAGTCCAGCAATGGGTTGATTAAAATTTCAGTCGCAAGTGGCTATTAATTGATTTAGCAAAATGGGGCTTGGCTTCAAGATGCAAATAATCCTAATCTTAAAAAAAAAGGCTAAAGATTACTGCAATGTGCTACCAAGTTGATTATGATATTTATATTATTACATATTATTAAAATTAATAATTATGATATTGTTAGATTGGATATGTTTATTACTAAAGAGATGTTTGGTGCATTACATAGATAATAACGCTATGGTAATATCATTGCAGAGAAAATGTGATTATTTGATAAAATTATAAAAAATTTTATATTACAATATTTGGTATGTACATTAATGTTGTTGTAAAATTACAGAGAATTCTGCATTGCAGTATTTAATATACAATTTAGACTATATGGAATATAAGCTGATTTTTTCAAAATCCTCCATTCTTGCTTATGAATTATTGTCTATTTTCTAGAAAGACAACTTAATTTCGGAACCAACTATTTTTCGTGACATCACCCATTATGTTTTCTTTTCTATTTTCACCAACTGAGACTATCCATACTTTATTTTGATTTATTTTGATAAAGATATTTTGATCCTGAAGTTATCTTATTGTAGGATTACAGAATTGCAAGATTACATGCAATCACATAGCTACTTTCTCCTAGACAATCAGATTACAGTATAATCTGATTATCTGTTGCAAAATTACATGTAATCCTATCAGAATTACATACTACCAAACGTCCCCTAATAAATAAAAAAATCTTTAAATTATGAATAAAAATTTTACATCCTGCAAAGACTTAATCTTCATAATTTTTTTCTCTGATCATTTTTCTTCTTTTTTTACCTAGAGATTAGGCTTATCTTCTCGCCATTTTCTTAAAACTTTACTAAACATACCATAAATGATCTGGACTCTTAAAATCTAAATATTTACATGTATAAATATGACAACACAATGATTCAGAAATTAAAGGCATCCAGATATGGCTCCAATGTGTACTTTTGATTTCCTGAGTCATGGATGATAGATCCAACTACCAATTAGTCTTTCTTAATTAGTTGGCATCTCTCTCCTGCTACTTACAGATCAATATTTGTTTGGAAAGAAGAAGAAAAATGTCAAACCATCCCAAACTTTAAATCACTTAATATGTTACACCCTGACATGATGCACTCAAGCCAACACTTACCAGGAGATGTCAATGGAGTTCCACATGAGCCAAGTCAGCTATGGAAACATAAGATCTGGCATAGAGCTGGACTTGCTCCTCTACAAAAGTAAATACATCCAAATTCTAAACGCTTCAAACCCCAAGAAATTCTCCCACGATCCCCATTGTATTTAAACTATTCAAGGTCAAAACAGGCACGTGAATTCATTCTATTATTCACTGCACACATGTCCTGGGATTTGGACTTGTCCACCAAACCTTGTCCACCTAATAATTTATCATAGAATAAGAGTTGCTGCATCAATATAGCCTAGTCTTGATGCACAAAGTTAACAATTCTTTACAGTGTTTCCTATTCTTGTAAATTTTACTAAAGTAAATGATATCAAGAGCAACAGTTCTCATTGGCAAATGTTAAAGGGCCAGACCAAGGAACCAAACCAGAAGGCAAAAAATCAAAATAAATAAAAATGACTCGCTGAAAAATTATTTACATTATTATCAGGTTAGCATTTTAAGCTGCCTTGACATCTTTGAAGGCTAGGCATATAGATTTACTTATTGTTCCAACAATTTTATAAAAATGTTTATGCTGATTGACACTCTTTTTGCATTCTTAAATATATGAATAATTATTCTGACCCCTCTCAAGATTTGGAGTAATGACATGATCCTATCCAATATTTTGAAATATACACATAACTCTCTGATTAAATATAAAAATTTAAAATTAAAAAAAAATAGTAAGATCTTTTAATACTCAAATAGATTGGATAGTGATAATATTAATAAACTATTAGTTTATTTAAGAGAAAGATATTAGTAAGGGATTACATATCATGCATATAGCAAAGTTTAGTAAAATATATATTTCAAATATTGGACGGAGAATATATAATTATCTCAAACTTTGAAAAAATTATTATTATTTACTCTAAATATATATATACACACACTTTAGATACAAAATTTGTATAATATGCAATTATATGCCATTCTAATAACCAATAATTATATGCGACAATATTTTACAAGAACCTAATTCTTCGTAGCAATTCTGGTGCATGGTCAATGTGCATTCATTCATCAACATTATTAAAAAATAAAAAAATAAACAGAAATGTTAAAAAAAAGAATGCTCTACGTATGGCACTTGTGACATGGTTCACTTTTCTACAGACCACCAAACTTGAAGTCCACGCGAATCCATAGGTCTGCGCAAATAAAAGGGCCGCAGCCGGATAACGTGGACGCCTTCCTGGAACCCGTCCTTCAGCCGTTTCGGCGAAAGCAAGTCCAGGTTAAGCCGATCCGTTTTTGAGCGTTTTGACTCGTGGAATCGGGACCGTTGATAGCGATGGACCACCCGATACTGGATGGACCCAAAAGTCCGCAATTTAATCCAAATCTGACACGTTGACTGATGCACCCGCTCTTTACAACACCAGAAGCGTCCCAGAATTCGACAGAGGACCGTTACCGTTATTTAATAGTTCACGCTTTTTTTTTTTTTTAATTACTAAAATGAAGCATGCATGAATATATTAAAAAATTAAAAATAAAATATTTTTAAAAACCGACGATCTAAACTCATACACGTTCAAAGAACATTTTCGATATACTAGCAATATAGACCGCCACCTAATCAGCTACTATGTTTGTCTCCTTATGAACATGGTGAGTGGCAAGATCAGCGTAATGCAATAGCCAAGTTATAATGTCCCGAAGGAGAAGGTGAGAGATAGTTCTCTATTTGCAATTCTGTAACCAGAATAATACAGTAACAATCCCTCTCAATAATAAAGTGGTCAACATGCAGGATCTAACGAATATAAATAATCCTAATTCAGATAGTATCGAACTTTGTCTCGAAAATAATAAGCTCATTCAACCTACTTCCTCCGATCGGAATAAATTAAAATTTGATTTTAAAATCACAAAATCAGCACCACCTCACCTATCTTTAAAATAACCAATAGCCCTCTATTTGATGGTCCAGAGATGCTGGTCTGTAATGGAAAATAATAATGTTATCAATTCACACAGCAATTTATAGATTGCCAAACATTCAAAAAAATATTTTGTTATTAGTTGCTTAGAATAGAAAGACATATTCTGGCATTATAGTATTTATATTTTTTACCACCCTAACATAAACTTCTCAATGCATATCTCAATATCTAGATATTTTCATCTTTATGCATGGCTTATCAAGCAAAATCTTTCAATATACGCATTCTTTAAACTTATCATAAATTTTCAATTCTTTTGTATCAACTTTAGTTTTTTTTAAGATTAACTATCTAGTTGACACGGTGTCAAAGGTCAAATTTATTGAAGTTCGTGCATTTCAGTTAGCTTTACTTACATTGCAGATTTTTTCCGCGGCAGCTCTGAAATCAATTATTAATTAACATCTATATTCAATTTAAAAAGCATACAAAGAAAGGGGAAAAAAAAAAAGAAGAGAAACATAAAACAGTAAATGTCCATTCATGAAACACTATCTTTCTTAAGATAAAGTAAATAATGATGAAAATAAAAAATAATTATTAAATAATGACTATCATTATTTTTTATAGATATAATATGCAACGGAAGGTTCGGGATCATGGTAACAGCCTCTGTAACGTTTAACGGCAGTTATTCTACGAATTGCCGCCAAGAGTGGTGTACGGTGCTGATCCAACAAGGCAGCAGCGTACTTTTTGGACCCCTTTGTCCGACGCGCCTTGGCACGGCACGGAATCGGTGGCCGTGAACGGGTTTTGCATACTTGGTCTCCGCCTTTCAACTTTCAAGTGGCATCAACTTTGTTTTTGATTGACCACGTGCGGTATTAATTGTTAACCATGGATTCAATGTCCAAAATTATCTATTAAATGATGTCTGCACATTCTATATGGTATCAAAATGATTCTCCGAACTGATTTCAAAAAATTTTGCATGTGATGAATAATATCCAACAAACAAGTTGGCAATAATCACAACCATTTATTTTATTTAAATATATTAAATTAATATTTAGTGCATAAGATTTATAAACATATTAGTAATTGTGATTAATAATATGCACGATGTTATATGTGGTATAGGATGTAATATCTTTCTGAAGGTAGGTAGAATTTAGATTCAAGAGTATAGTAGAGTGATATTTATCTTAATACCAGTTTAACCGTAACCATTCAGCACCAAAGTGTGAACTAAAATTCTTAAAAAAAAGAAAAAAATTGTATGCTTTGTTAAGCTCAAAGTCCACTTGTAGATAAATCGTTAAGCGCGTGAGCAACGAACTTTTGCCTGGCCAAGCCGTGCTGGATATTCCTGGGTTGCCCGAAACTAAAGCGATTAACCGGCTCGACCGTTTCCCTCGCCCGCCGAGTTACCGCCTATTCCCCACTCCCACTCCCACGTCTCCTTCTCCACTCTCATTCCACCGTCTGACCCTCTCCTCCCACCGGGCATTCCGGTTAAACCCCCTTTCTTTCTATAAATACTCCCTCTTTCCCTCCTCTCTGTATCTCGTGATCTCCTCTTGACCCCCCTCGCTCCCTTTCCCGAAGAGAGAAAAAGACTTCTTCTCGTCCTCCGGCGAGGGTTTCTTCTAGGGTTCCGCCGCGAGTGTATGGCAGTGAGCCTGCTGCAGTCTCATGAGGTGTCGGACCTCTGCATCGGGAAGCCGGCGGTGAGATCTCTGCCGCCGTCCGCCACCGTAGGGGAGGCTCTCCGTGCCCTCAAGAGAGGTGGAGGGAGTTTTCTTAGCGTGTGGATCGCCGATCGGGCGTCGCCGGAGAAGAAGGCGTGCGCCGGCAAGGTCTGCATGGTGGACATCCTTTGCTATCTCTGCGCCGAGGAGAACATTTCCTCCCCTTCCGCCGCCCTCGGCGCCCCCCTCTCTGCCCTCCTCCCCCAAAGGACACCTCCCCGCCCTCCTCGTCGAGCCGCATTCCTGGTGAGACATTGGCCAACCTGCCACCCGATTTCTCCATCTCCGATCTTTTCTCTGTTCTTGATCTCCCGATTATGGCTTGTTCTCCTAAAGTTTCTTTTCTTTTTTTTTCCTTCAAATTTATTAGTTCTTTAATAGTTCTCAACTGTTTAGTTCGAAAAGTTCGATGGGATTTCTCACTTTTCTCGAAGTTTTCAGACATTTCACCCGGTTTGTGCTTCGATTACGTTGATTTCTTTATGCGGTGTTGTTTGGTTATTTAATTCGAGCTTTTCTTTGGGATCGGCAGCATATTGGAAGCCCTAGACGTGATCTTGGACGGAGCCCAGAACCTGGTGGTCCCCATCCGCTCCGGCGCCGGCCGGAAGAAGCTCCTCGGCGGCGGCGGTGGCGGAGCGGTGGATTTCTGCTGGCTGACGCAGGAGGACTTCGTACGCTTCTTCCTCAACTCGATCGCCCTGTTCTCCCCGGTGCCGGCCCTCTCCGTCTCCGACCTCGGCATCGTCCGCCCTGCCGTTCTCGCCGTCCGCCCCCACGATCCCGCCCTCGCTGCGCTTCCCCTCATCCGCCGCGCTCTCGCCGACCAGACCTCCGTCGCCGTCGTCACCGACGACGGCAAGCTCATCGGCGAGATCTCCCCCTCCACGCTGGACCACTCCGACGAGGGCACTGCCGCGGCGCTCGCGGCCCTCTCTGCCGGCGACCTAATGGCCTGGATCGACTGCTCTGGTGCCCCCCCGGAGGCCACCGTCCGGGCCGTCAAGGCCCGGCTGAGGGAGAAGGGCTTGACTGGGATGATCGAACTCCTCGAGGCCGACCTCTCCCCGCCCTTCTCCTCCTCCTCCGGCTCCTCCTCCGGCTCGTCGTCCGACGAGGAGTCCGGCAGGGAAGCGGGGCGGCGGTTGCGGAGGCTTCGGTCGTCGGGGAGCTACTCGGCGAGGATGGGGCGGCGGTCGGAGGAGGCGATCGTGTGCCACCCGGGGAGCTCGCTGGTGGCGGTCATCATCCAGGCGTTGGCCCACCGTGTCAGCTACGTCTGGGTGGTCGACGACGACTACGGGCTCGTCGGCATCGTGGCGTTTCCGGACATACTCGGCGTCTTTCGAGAACTCTTACAACCACCTTTCGAGAAAGAGTACTCGGCAGCGGAAGCAATGACGAAGCAAAAAAGAGAGAGTCCCTGTCGTGAGCTTGCGAATAGTGGAGCATCAGGACTTCTTTGTTGGTAGTTTGGGTTCTGTTTGTAGGTGTTTCCTGTTGCTTGTGATGGAAAGTTGCTAAAATTGAAGTTCGAGGCTACGTGTTGTGATGATGGGTGCTGTTGGTTGTCTGAGAGTGGATGATTTGAGCTGGCACTCGGTTGGGGCGATGGATATTGTTTGGATGGATGGTTAAAGTGTATTCAGATGGGCTAACAGAACTAGAACTGAAACTGGAAGACATGCAGGTGCCAGCTTGGGAGATTCTGTTGAGAGTTACAGGATGGTAACTTTGTTGGGTATTCTCTTCCTCGTGCGAGTTGGGAACATGGTAACTTTGTTGTGAACTTTGCTGACATGCAGCCGGCTCAAATCTCTTAGACATTTGATCTCAAAATTATTTGACATATTGTTGGATTTCTTGCTGAAATGTAGCTCTCGGGGAAATTGGAAGAGGTGTAGGTGTCATGGCATCCTAAGCTAGCCAACTACACAGTTACAAACTTTGGCTGGACATATATTCTTGGAAGAACGCAAATGGCAGCTACAGGGGCAAGGCTACCCTACCTTCTTTGGATCGTTCTGACGAAAATTATTTGTTAATGACTATTGAACCATCACCTAAGCGGTTCTAATATATATGGAGATGTTATGGATTCCTTTAAACACCTCTCTCACTTTTGTTTTTTGTTGCTTTTTGGTGAAAGACACACCTCTTCCTGTAACAACGATCGCAATTCCATGTTACTAGGTCATTCTTATCTCATGATCCAAGTACTTGTCTAGGTTGGTTTGAAATAGTTAATGGACTATTTTCACTTATGCTGGTTGAATTCTCGAAAGCAAATACCCTCACATCTAGAAATTCGGGGATTCATATGCTAACTATTTATTGCTTATGTCATCATGGAGGAGGGCTCAATCAGATAGCAAAGCCTATTGAATTTTTCTTCTTAGAGAGAGACAGAGAGAGTATATTTTAGCTCGTTTGAAATGTACATTACCTGCTGGCCGTCTAAATTCATTTTGCCATTAATAGTTGTTAGCTCAGTTTCTTCCTACTTTTCTCGCCAAATAATCAGCAGGGAGGAACGGCTACACTAAATGTTGGACATTACACCAACTTTCTTCTGCACTAAAAGTAGTAGTACAATAAACCGACCTTCTTTTTTTTTTTTTTAATAATAAATCGGGCCTGCTGTTTTGCTTCATCTAGGCCATTTGCAGGTCCAGTTTCGGCAGCTTGGCTTATGCGGGTTATTTGGGTCACTGCAGTTCGCTGGGCTGTAGTAACTCCAGCTGCTGGATTGGGTGGCTTTGCTTGGGTTGCGATGCAGGTCTCGTCCCGCACCCAAATGGGCTGCTGCAGGATTTGGCCCAGCTTTCTGGTTGGATTGGGTTATTTGGGTCACTGCGTCTCGAGTGTTGGCCCAACTCCCCGAGCTCCCGATCTGTCATCCCCTCCCGAGGGTTTCCATCTCCCCCTTCTCCTCTCTCCAGCCCCACTTGGTTGAGTTCGAGCCCTCCGACCCCTAAATCTTTACTCCTGACCCACTAACAGTAAGAATATCCCTTCTTAGAAAATCGAGTAACACCCACAGGGACTATGGCTGTTTATCTCTGCTCCTGCTGCATGCGGTGTCAACCTTGTTAACGAGGAATTGGCGAATTTGGTGCCGAGTGTCTGGTGAGCCCACTGGATGGGATATACTCTTTCTCTTGGAACACTGAAAATATGTTGCTGCCCCAGATAGTTTAAAATGTCATCAGGGGTGTGGATTCAGATTCAAGTGGTGTACTTCATGGGAATGGCCAGGGTGCTTCACTTATATTTTGCTTTCCATTTGAAGTTGAAATGGTTGTTGGAAATGTTTTATTGTATCAGTTAAGTGAAACTGGTTCATGATGAATTGTGGTTTGATGTTGTCCTTGCATCCTGAAAGTATGAGTTGATGTCAATCATCTGATTCTTACTGACGTGCATCATTTATGATCTACAATGTTTGAATTTAAAAAAGAGACTTATGAGGACTATTTCTTTTTATAGTGATGCAGTATTTAGTGCCTAACTTCCTAGTTCCGGCAATATCTACCCTCATGATGCTTACGTTGTGATGTGCTAGTGTGTTTTGTTTAATTTAATTTTATAAATTCCTGGGAACAATTTATATCTTTCTTCAATCAAAGCTTACAAAACAAATATTATTCTTTTCCGTCCGACGATGCAAATGCTGTTTGTGCAGCTGCAACAAATTCATTTTTTAATAATGTGCGGATGAGTCCACCTCATTATCATTTGAAATCCAAAATGTTAGGACATGACATCCATTGTTTCAGAAGCTTTAGTGTTTCAATCCATATATCAATTTTTTTACATAGCGTTCTCTTGTATCTGGCATTCCTCCTCCGGTTCTCTATTATTCTTTACCGTTCTCTAGTTTCTCCTATGACATCCTCGTTTGGAAGAAACTCGGCAAGAACTTGGGGAGCTGTGTTGTGTCACAATTTGTTGAGTCAGTAGATCATATTTTTTTCAGAATGTAATCTCTTCGCCACCATTTAGAAAGTTATATGTAAATTGATTGGTGTTCTGCACTCGCATGGTTCCTTAATTTGAGGGTTTGTGTTTGGAGTGGAGGAGGAATTTTTCCAAAGCTACCGAGCCTATGGTTTTGATACTCATAAGTGCCATTTCTTGGGCTTATTGGAAAGAGAAAAATTAATGCATGTTTTGAACGAACAAGCTTCCATTAGTTCGGTTGCCACAGAAGGTCTGCAGTTGGTCTAGTTCTGGTCCATTTCTATAATTCGAAGCTTGTCACAGTGCATGCAAAATTATGGCACAAAATAAGAAGATTGTAGGATTTGTTGAGTGGTATGTGAATTCACTGAATCTTTTACAAAGGTGAAAGGGTCTACACTTTAGGTTGTTCATCGCATGTAGTTTATTATATCTAAGTTGGTCAGGGTCTTATCACCTTTTCTTATTATTATCTTCCTGGTTCACAGTTTTAGACGTTTGTGTCTTTGAATGTCTCTGTTGTTTGTCTTTTCTAATTCACTGTCATCTTCTCCGTTGATTTTCCTCCCAGCTGTAAGCGACTATTTTTGGTTTGTTAAACTGCTGTAAGGGCATCTAAGCCAAATTATATTCTCTACAGCCTCTACTTGTAATTTTTATCAAAAATCTAATAAATGTCAGGTCCAGCCTCCTTTTTATGATCAAAAACCAAAAGTCTCATGTATTTATTTCTTTTAACTAGGTATTGTAATTTATAGACCATGAGTTATCGATCCAATCCAAAAATTTTCTATTCTACAGGTAGTCAGTAATCTTAACATATTATCTCAAGTTCTCGAAGAATTCTCTCAGGCTTTGATTTGCATCAGTATGTAGAGGGTCGTTTGCTCTACCAGTTACCCATTGGAACTTCTTCTCAGACATGTGATATGGAACTGTGGTTGACGCTTCAAAGTGAAGAAGCGTCATTTCTTTGTGCCATCTATTTTAGCCCGTAGTCAATGGAGCAATAGGCCATTATGTACTTAGAAAGTGATGGCGAGATCTATCTAGACCATTGTTCTGTCGGAAGTGGATCTAGTGGAGAGACCTTGATCTAGTAGTGGGAAAGTATGTGATCCGGTTCTGTCGGAAGTCGTTGGTTCCGATAAATACCACGGTCGGAACCTGGTATTTACTCGAGTAACTCCGATCTCTTGCGCAATCATGGAAGGACACTGCACTGGGTGAGGATCAAGTGGGTGTAATGATTTCATGCAGTAAGTTCTTTTTTCTTTTTTTCTTTCTTTTTGTTTTTTATTGCTTTTGATTGTGATAAGGTCCCCACGGCACGCCAGAAAAGTGACTGCAGATTCCCTCTCCCTCTGGTCTTGCTGGCTCCACCGATTCATCAAATCTACCGTCTCCTACATCTGGGAATATTTGATCCTGACTTGTTCACCTCCGAGCTAGCCCCACGTTGCCTTCATATATGACAATCCTCAATACTACGTCAGTCAGAGTATACCTAGATTTTGACAGGGTCTGAACTCACGGATCTGAAGCTACCATCGGAAGACCTTGGAAATGCACCGTAATCCTCTAAAATTCTAAATTTAGGAATAACAATTAGGATTGAGAAAAAAAAATTTGTATTTTGATTTTTGTTTTGTTTGAGTCCATGAATAACCTCATCAGCAAAATTTTCGGATTTAGATAGTTAGTACCTTTATATATATATATATAGGCACACACACGCACATACATATATATACATAGACATATATGCTATACATATATACATATACATATACATATACATATATATATACATATACATATACATATACATATATATATACATATACATATACATATACATATATATATACATATACATATACATATACATATACATATATAT
>KE504644.1:2027958-2087345 GCA_000441515.1 Elaeis oleifera
ATATATATATATATATATATATATATATGTATATGAGAAATATTATGGGAGGATGATATCTTTAGTTCCGCATTGATTGTGTCGAGAGAAATTCTGATTTATATGAGATCGAAATCTTCTCTCCTCTAATGAAGTATTTTTTATATAAGATAAAATAATGAGATCAAAGACGGTACCTTAATATATTAGAGGTCAAAAAAAGATAATACCTCATCAAGAAAATATGGAGATTGATCCATCCGATCCATGATCCAAACCATCCGAATCCTGACCACAACAAAAATCCATGCAAACGTTGTATTTAATCACTCATTCATCATATTGATATTGAATATTTGCACTAAAAAAAATAGAATAAAATTTTTCATTAATCTGAATGAAATTTTAGATTGTTACAACCTATAGTGGCAACAGGTGATTGTAAAGTATTGAAGGGTGTTGCAGCTAGGGTTTTAGTATCCAAGATGCTATTAGCCTTCTCTATGTTTGTCTGTTTTGAGTTTCTTTCTCCATCCTGTAAAAATAAATAAAGGGCCGATTATGGAGACAGTCCCACAGACAGGGCAAGGAATCCAGGAGTGCGATTTACCGTCGTCTCCGGAAACGGAGGAGGTTGACGGGGTCTTCTCGGGACGTTCGGAGAAGGATCGGACCACGCATCGTCCGCCAAAACAACCCCCGAGTGGGACCCACAGTGGTCCTCTTTTCCTTTGTTTCGTTTTCTAATTTAATTTTACCCTCTCAAGCTAAAATATTTCCATCCGCGGGCTGTCAGATGTCGACGTGGCACCTCGTACACAGAGATATTTTCTTAAACCAGTGGGCGGTAGCGTGGATCCGCGTCAGCGGATAAGTTCTCCACACTGTCCTCCCCTTCGTACCGCTGCAGAAGCACCGGATCTGGCCCGATTTACGGCCACCACCCCCGAGACCAAGTCAATTGTGCGACGTAAGGCGTGAACGGTAACCACCCCGGAAGTGTTCATATCTCTCATGTCTGGAATAGCTGCGCAATTCTAGCATGGGGAATAGGGATCCTTATCCTCCCATCCCTATCCACTTCCACCTCCCAATTGCGAAAAAATGTGCTACTATACCACCGGACACAACTATATATACACCTTCCCTATCTCTTGCCAAAACTCCATTCCCCTCCGTTCCCTTCCTTCTCCTATTTGCTTTACTTTTCTTGAGTTTTAGACGCAGAGAGAATAGAGAAGATGTTGGCGATATTCCACAAGGCGTTCGCTCACCCGCCCCAGGAGCTCAACAGCCCCGGTGGCGGCCGGCGTGTCCCCAAGAACCCGGAGGAGATCCTCCGGGAGTTCCACTCCCTCCACCCTGGGGACTCCTTCTCCGCCACCTTCAGCGGCGGCGCCGCCCTCGCCTGCGTCCCCTCCCACTCCAACCATTCTCCTCAGCAAAGGCACAGCTTTTTATTCCATATATTCCAGCTTCCAATTAAGCGTCGCAAATATATGACACCCTCTGTTTTATTTGGGTGCAGGTTGTTCTGTAGCTTTGATGACATATATTGTATGTTCGTGGGGGGACTCGACAACTTGTGCTCTCTAATTAGGCAGTACGGGCTAAGCAAGAACACGAACGAGGCTTTGCTTGTGATCGAGGCGTACCGGACGCTGCGCGACCGCGGGCCGTACCCGGCGGACCAGGTCCTCAAGGACCTCGGCGGCTCCTTCGGCTTCGTGCTTTACGATAGCAAGGCCGGCACCGTCTTCGCTGCGCTGGTATAAATTTATTCTCGGTTTATTCCGTTTTCTTCTTCTTCTTCTTCTTCTTCGTGGCTGCTGTGGCTGATGGGGAGTTCTTGTTATTTGGAATTGGGTGGGGTGCAGAGCGCGGATGGAAGATCCCGCTGTTCTGGGGCATCGCGGCGGATGGATCGGTTGTGATCTGTGATGATGTGGGGATTATAAAAGGAGGCTGCGGCAAATCATACGCTCCTTTCCCAACTGGTATGTTTTTTTCTAAATCTTATTATTATTATTATTATTATTGTTATTATTATTATTTAAGTTTTAGTGTATGAATATGCTGTAATTATTATTAATTTAAGATTTATATGCAAATCTGTTTTAATAGTAAGAGTATGGAGGGAGGGAAGGAAGAAATTAAGGCCAAATTAACCTAGATTTTGTTACCATAAATATGGCATATATAATTAATTACTTGATGGAGAACCATGCCGTGTTTGGTTCCAGCATACTTTTGTTCGGTTAATTTGAATAGGAGGAATAAGTTCGGGGCTAGAACAGAGGGATAAAGCTGACAAAGTCTGGATTAAATTATTCAACTATCTTAATCGAAAAAAAAATATTCCGATTAAAGAGGATAAGGTACTAAAAAAAATTAATCTCAAAAGTATGATCCATTATCTTCATTCCAAAAAAGATGCAGAATTAAACTGAAGAAGTCGGTATTTAAGTATTAATCAATCACCGGCCAGGGGAGTCCCACATGTTAGATCTGAGATCAAATCTAAAACAGAGCCTTCAGTTGAAGCGAATTGGCATAACATAATTATTGGTAATATGACATGGATGTGATTCATGTGATCGAGTGGTAACACCCCAAGGGAGATTTGGCAAACTATTATAATTTCCATGAATTTGTTCTTGAGCTCTAATTACAACATCAATGTTATATATTTAATGACAATATTGGATACAGGGTGCATGTTCCATAGCGAGGGAGGACTGAAGAGCTTCGAGCATCCCATGAACAAGCTGAGGCCAATGCCGAGGGTGGATAGCGAGGGGGTGATGTGCGGTGCCAACTTCAAGGTCGACACTTATTCCAGGATTAACAGCATGCCACGAGTCGGCAGCGCCACCAACTGGACCTTCTGGGACGAATCCATGTTGTAGCTTAGCTTTCTACTCTTGGCAACAACAACAAGAGACCAATCCTATCTTAAGTCTGCCTTTCTTCTGCTGCTCTGGTTTCTGTTTCATCTTCTTTGTTTAAATGGGTTTCGAGTTCCCTTTGCAATGTACCATCCATGGAACAAAGGTGTATAGGTGTCTGGATGTATATTTAGTGTCTACCTTTTATATGTATGGAAAAAAACTGACTGCTGAGGCCAGTTATTGACTCATCTCTGGTTACAATCTCTCTCCCTCTATCCTTTCACTGCCAGTGGATTGATCAGAGGCCACAGCTTGCGGGTGAATGTGTGGCCTTGCATGTTAGGACAGCTACATTTGTTTCATCAAACAAATTAATTATAAAAAAAAAAAAAAAACTTTTTAGTACTGTTTACTGTATCATTGCATCAATGCCTAAAGGTGATGCATGTTGTGCAAATGCATGCAGTTATTTGAGCGCTCCAAGTTTGACAACCAGGGATCTAGTAATTTCACCTAGGGATCAAATGAATCCATCTAGGATGATTTCATCTTAGGTTCATGGTGGATTTGGTCTGCCAAATAATTTATCTTTTATGATGTGTCTTCCTTTCATGTTTAGTTTGGACTAAAGATTGGATTTGAAATTTTGGCTATCCATGGATGTTGTGGGAGTGGTAGATGGATGGAGAGAGTTATGCTATATCAACCTATGTGGTTCACCTCAGCAAGTACCATTCCAGCATGTCAGGGATTGGGAATTCTGAGCATATCTGGGATAAACATTGGAAAACGATGTCAGAGAATGTAAGAGATCGGAAGGATGGAAGTGGACTTGGAGGTGAACCAAACTTGAGCCTATGCCAACCGTCCATGGATTGATACAGATTCCAAACCTAGAGCTATTTGGTTAGTTTGGAGAGCTTGAAATAAACAGGTTAGCTATCAATAGTTGACCGCTAGTCTGCTAGGGTTGGAACTAACCCAATCCTGATTTAATAGAGGATCTATTCAACTTGCTTAAATCATTAATTGAGAACTTGAGATCAAAGGCAGAACAAGCTCAATCAGATGCCCTCAATTCTCCATACCGTGCTTAGGGAACATTATAAACAAATGAAAAGGGCATGGATTTGATAAATATATACAGGCCATCGGTTGCTATTAATTGTTGTAGGCTACTATAACCTCAGTGAACTTTTTGCTGTTCTTGTAGTCACACGACTCAACCAAAGAAGTTTCAATTTTGCTCCTATGGATTATATAATTGTTGCTTTCTTTATTGTGATACTATAAAATGATAACAACACTAGAACCATCCCAAAATAGTGTAAATCATGTTTATTATGCAGTTTGCTAAGAGTTTGCTTTCAAGTTCATAGAAAATTCAATCCTTGGATATATTCTAGGATATCATAATAGAGCCTTTTAATAATATTACTTTATATTAGACTACAATATTAACTAAATTTAAATTATAATATATCGAAGTTAAATCTGAATTACTAGTTCTTTTTTTTTGGTAATGGAGGCTGTAACCAGCCACCACGAATTCTTATTCAGATTCAGAAAAATTTACAAGACCTGAAAGAAATTCAGGCAGGATAACAACATCAGAGATTTACATGCACAGAGAAGTTAAACATCTTGGTGGGTGGTGCAAAAACTAGAGCCTGAAACCAGAGTAATCAGAAGAAACAAAAGGAAGAAGACATAAACTGGTGGATGGGGGGAAGAAGAAAGAAAATTTCTACAAATCTTTGATCAAGCCACTCACTGCTACCCAAACTTTTCCAAAATCCGGCATTGCCATGGCTTTACAAAGCACCAACCAATTTTTAATTAACTTTAAGGCGGTCGAGTCTTATTGTCCTTTTTACAACGTTTTATACAACCTGTGAACTACCAGTGATGTCTTCTTTTCATGCTGAATCCTACTCTCTTGTATAGTTTCTTATATTAATAAAGATTGGGTGCCTTATAGCTTCCCACATTTTCAAAAAAAATCTAGGGCGGTTGAGGCAACGTTGTAGATAGAAGAACACTTGTGTAGGAAAAGATGAGCATTACGCTCTTTCCAGCAGGACCATACGATTGGATTACTAGTTCTATGACAGTGTGGTGAAAAACAACAAAATGGCATCCTAAGTTCTGCTATGAAATGAAGTAACGTTTCTTTGTGGCCAGTGCTACCCATAGAGTGAATGGCACTTGGGGGGGGTGGGGGTGGTCATGAATTCCTTGTGCTCCCATGCACGGCTTAAGACGTGGAACTATTGCATGACTGCCACACGTGTGATGCACCACAGAGAATCCACACTGACACAAAATGCCATTTTGCAGTCATGTTGAATACATACAAACAGGCAAACTGATACTAGTTTTGGACCATTACAATATAGCATCCAAGGTGGTAGCAGCCGTTACAAAATTACACCCACAGAAGCCATCATTTGTTCCAAACAACGGTGGAAGTCGAAAAATCTCGAGGATGGCAACAACGCCGTTCTCCTTCCTTCTCCCTCTCCTCCTTCCCTTTCGTTACTTCGCAAGAAACAATATAAGTTACTAGGAAACACTTAACTAACCCTGTCGAAGAGTAGGAACTTTGGATGGACAAAGGAGATCGACAAATATTGGCATGATATGGACTCAGCCTACTTCATGGGATGGATGGAACAAGATCCTCTCATGGATCAATTCCACGCTCCAACTCAATCTCGCCAAAGTTGATGAGGTTCTTAGATTGAATTCCTTCATTTTTTTCTGTGTATGCATGTGTTTGTTGCCTTCACTCATTTGTTCTGAGATTGTTCGAATTTATAGATTGGATTGGCACTGTTTTTGCGAAAATTTTACTGATTTCCTATTGCTGGTTGTTAGATTGATTTACTATGGCTGGTTTGCTTGGAGTGGGAGTTTGACCTGCACAAAGAGACGATTAAAGGTTATTAGAACTGATTCAGTGAGAGACCATCTGATGCTTAAGTCAAGCAAAATTTGATGGAACATAATAGAGAAAAGAAAATCTGAAGTACGAGACATGAGGCTGGATAAATTCTAATAAGTTGCTCATCTAAGTCCCTAACTCTGGTTGTATAGGATGAGGGCGTGATTCCATTATGCTCGAGCTCTGAGATTAGTAGATGAGCTATAACCATCCACTCTTATCTGAGATTAGTAGATGAGCTGCAATCACTCACAATTTGCCTAGATTTTAAACATGCATACCATGTCTTGCATTGCCATTGGACAGTGGATACAAGCGGTATAATGGCAGCTAATCATCAAATCCAAGCCATATCAGTGGTGTTTATGGTCAAAACCTGAACTGGGAATTGGTGGGAAAATAAAGTTGGCTATTGATGTGAATTATGATTTGCTGTATATGCTTCCATTGGAATCATCTGCCAAAACAGAGAAAAGAAAGCTGATGAGGTGTCAAATAATAATAGCAGCATGGTATGATATTGTTCTTAGATATACTGGGATTGAAAGTGGTTGATGTTAAAGTAGTTGGGCCTTTTGCCAATGTTAATTGATATTAACTAACAGGTTTTTTTTGTTTTCTTGATTTGTATAGCATTTTTAGTGTCAGATGAATGAGATAGAATCTCCTGGAGAGTTTTGCTTCTTGGGTCTTGTTTGCACAGAGTTCATAGGGTAGGTTATGTCTCATGGGGATGTAATCCATGTGCTTATAGTATTATTTATAATTGTAAACCTACAGAGACTAGGATTATTTTCATGTGTTTGTTGACCAATACATGTGGGAATTCATAAAACTAGAGTTCTTATAACCAATGGACACACATCATTTGTTTAATTATAGGAACACTAAATATTGCAAATAAATGAAAAGAGATTATTCATAGAGTGCCAAACGTTTGAATTCTCTGTGACTATGGTTTGCTGATTCTTTTAAATTCTCTGTATCTAGCATATTGAATTGATCAAGCTCGTGAAAGGACGGCCGCTTCATAATTTGGAATTCATGCAGTGGATGAAGCGATATTGTGATTCTATCAATGGTGGTGTTATCAACAAGTGGTTCTTGTTCTGTTCGTTGTTTTCCTTGGTCTATTTACCTCCATGTCTATGTTTAAGCTTGCTAGGGTCGAAGACATGCTTGTGCATAAACCTGCTAAGGTGTTGATGATTTATTCTTTCTAACCTACTATAATGATCAAAAGTTCAGTTTTCTTGTGAAAGATTTGGTACATTATCTGTTTGAAGATCCATAAGACCAACATCCTGTCCACATTACATACAGAAAATGCCTCAATCAATTTGCGTCTCCATCAACAAATAACTGTAGAGAATGCATACTGAAGATATAGTAAGTCTTGTACTTCCAACCTCTTCTCTCTTAACTTGCACGCTAAAGTTTGCAAGAGGTATTATGTTGGCCAAATCTTGGAAGACACGAGTTAGAAACATGGACGTTTCTTGTCTTCATTTCTGCACATTGAATAAGCCATGTTACTTTGACACTACAGTTCCTATGGAATTATGGAGTGCCAACCACTCTAGATAATTGGGCATGACATTAACAGGCAAGAACATATGGTAATCCAATTGTAGTGTCTTGCTTGTATTAGTTAGAAGTGTTAATATTTGGCAGCACATTTTGATGTGTTATGTGAAATGTCAATATTTGACACCACTTCAAGAGTTTTTATGACTAATCATCTGAAGTGTTCAGTATCCTAGTGAAGTTCCCTGCCTCTTTCTTCTTCTTTTTTATAATTATTATAGAATAGATGTGTTAATTTCTCAATAGAATTACAATTAGCAAATCTTCATATGTACGTGCGTATGTTTTTTGCGTACTCACGCGTGCTTCTTTTGCTAGGGGCGACTCATGTTTTTAGCCCTTTGCTTGCTCAACTGTTTGTCCTTTAATTATTATCCATTGCTCAACTGTTTGCCCTTTAATTATATTTTTTCACTATAATTTTGCAGATTGTGGATGCAATTCAGAGGACAATATATGCCATGGATGACGATTCTTCTGTGGTGGAAGATGCACAGGCTATGATATTGCGGCAACAAACTCAGCAGGTGCCACTGAATCCCGTTGCCCAGGCACCAGAATAGAAACCAAAGAGAGAGAGAGAGAGAGAGAGAATCCATGAGAACTAGGAACCACTGTTTCAACATATGATTCTACGCCGAGAATATTTTAAAATGAAATAAAATATGGGGTTCCTGAAGAGAACTTTTGCAATGTAGCATGGCGAAGCATACCCTCTACTTCTCCCAAACTTGCCTCATCTTGGACGTGACATCATTCTGAATGCGCCTGCCTCGACAAAAACAACACTGCAGTGGAACTGTTTATGCTCAATAATTCTAACTTACTTCTGAAGCCGACCGAACTTGTGACAGTCAAAACCAAATGATTTAAAAAGTCCATTATCAAATTCATCTCATCCAACAGAGGTATGAGTTATCTAATAAAAGGCACCAGCACATCACACGTCCAACTCCTGATTAAGATCCAGGAGAATATAGCCTAAGCTAACACCAGATCTCTACGTAATATAAAACAATAAAAGGCTTATAAGTAGGAAGTAAATATGAAAGGAGCTTCATCTCTGCTGCCAAATAGAGAGACTGAGGCTTCCTACTGCATATTTTTTTTCCTACAAACACAAGCAGGCCCTTTTCTAGCATGTCAAACCAAACAGAGCTTTCAGTGTCGTATTCATGCAGTGGGATCTGGCTCTTCCACCGTGCTCGACTGGCCTTCTGTTGTTGATGTAGGCGGCTGTTCCTTGGTTGGCTTGCTGCCACCAGCTTGGGCCTCTTTAGGGGTGTTCCCTGCTTGCTTCCAGTAGCTGCACCAGCAGCAACTCCATCTTTAGCTGGGGCAGGTGGGGGAGAGGGTTTCATGTGTGGTGGGGGATTATGCTTGAGTTTCACCAATATTTGGCGCATCCTCGAGCGATCAGTAGGCTTGCCTGGCTTTGGCCCTGCATAACAATGATGGATGGCTTCTTCTCTTGTTCTTCTTTCCCTCTTCTTCTCTATGCTTGGTAATTCGTGGGGTATCAGCTCTGAAATTGCTTTCCAGTAATGTTTGTCTGCATTTGCATGGAACTTCTCTTGGTTGACCAGGAATAGCTGGGTAACAGGCAGTAAGCAACAAAGATTGCAGCTTTGAACAAACATTCCAAATGGAAAATTAAAAAAGCTTGTACTCAAACAGCATTATTACTGCATACCTTCTCCCTCTCTCTATTGTGGGTCTTGTTTGTCTCACAGTTTAGCTTCCTTTTCTCATGGAAAGCTTGCTTGTATTCATCAGCTTCAGCAATAATTTGGTTCCGTAACTCCTTTCCTTTCTTTCTTTCTCCTCAAGAAGAATAGCATTTTGGCTGCTTGAGGTGGTTCAAATGAAAACAAAAAAAATGTTTAACCTTTATCTCCATTGATATGAAAATGGAATGCAGTAGGAAAGAATCGGAGAAAAGCTGAAACTGTCACTATAAAAATGTGCTCATTAAAAAATGCAAATGGCCTGTAAAGACATGAAATTATTCTTTGAGTAAGTCATATGAACGTAAGTTCATATGAACTTTCCAAGCACTTTAATGCTACAAGTTTGTCTTTGTCAAGTAGCTTGAATGCAGCAAACTTCCTTTCTACAAAAAAGCCAAGGCATATTAGCATCTATTATCTGTCAAAGGCATCACTATTTCCCTTTATAGACCCATTCCATTGTCGCAATACAAGAGTGCTTAGTATGGAGATTATTTTGTGGGTTGCAGCAAGTCTAAATTGCTCGCAATTCAGTTCATATGCTAGTAGATTTTATAACCTTTCTACTATATAGTCGCATCAAAAGAGTCAATAAAACTTAAACAAAAGAAGTAGAATAACCACTCAATTTCCACATGAATGTTCAACTCTCCATTATGACACAATAAAGATGAACAGTAACTGATTTCTGACAAATTCACTTGCATATCAAGGTTACATGGTGATCCTTAATCTAATTCATGAAGGCCACTAGCAATATATATGGATGCTTCCCACAATAAAATAGCAAAACCTTTCCATCCTGCCACGCAAAAGCATATTTTCTCGCATGATTCCAACATTAGTTTGCCACCCTAGGAACATTTCAACTTCAAATCTCACCACCTCAAAATGCATGGCACTTCAAGTACTTTTGTTTCCAACTCTCAAGGCAAATTTCCTTCCAAAATTGCAGATGACAAAGTGAACATCATTACAGACTTAAAAAACAAAGTTCAAGAAGATTCATATGAAAGAGGGGCATGCTTGTTTATCAGCAAGGTAAAGGGATCTGGTCATGATTGCACAGCCTACAAGCATTATCCCATCTACTTGGCACCAAGTCTAACTAAACAATAAAACAATGACCTCCCATATTGGAAGGTCCTCTATCATGGAACCAACTTATACTTGTCCAACACAATTCATCATCAATAGTTTGCTCTGGAAGAGAAAAAAATGATTCATGGTTGGATTTCTAAGTATCAGAATTACCAATGCCAACCCTAGTCAACTATAACTTGTTAAAGATCCAATGTAGGAATATGACTAGCTCTAATCCTAGTAACAAAGGGCCTTTCTTTTTCTTTTTCAAAAAAAAAAAGCCACCTTGTTCCACATGTGAAATACTACATGGAAGGTTGGCCCTTATACATAGGTTTCAAGAACAAAGGCATTATATAAAGTTACAAATGGGCTCAACCACCATTCAATTCAGTCAATCACAAAGATCCACCCCAAATGGAACCTTCAAGCACGCTACGAAGCAACAAAAGCGAGCGATTGCATAGTTTGCGCCCATATCCTGTCACTGAAAATTACTATAACCGATGAATACCTAGACGACACTCCTGCAGAAAAGTGACCGACTAGTATGTCACGCTTCTCTTCCTGAATGTGAATTGCTCAGCTCTAACTCATGTGACTGTGTGTGCTCATACAGTTACTGACAAAAGGGCATCCAGTCAAAGTGTGCAAACAAGAAGCTAAGGCTCTGTTGGCACCATTTTTTAAAAAACAAAAACACAGAATCTGACGCACAAATATGTTGTGTTACCCTTTTATCTTATTTTTTAAAGAACTTACATTATTCTATAAAAGTGGAAGCAAAAAAATTTTCACTTCCACTTTTTTAAAGTAGGTTTCATCCTGTTCTCAACCCCTTCGCCCAACCTTCCAATCTTGGCTCTGCCCTTCCGCCTCCTCGAGGCCTTCACCGTCCTCCTCCTCCTCCCCGCTGCTATCCACCACTCTGGTGACTTCGTCTGCTGCCCCGCCACCGTCCTTCTCAATCCTGCCACCTCTTCAATTCATCCGTTCGTTGCCCATGTCCATCTTCCGATCTCATCCATCCGTTCTTTTGTTCTCGATGTCCTTTCATCCGTTCCCAGCATCCATCCTCCTTCATCATCCAACAGAAAAGCCCTCTTGATGCTTGTTCGGTTCCATGCTTCCAACTTTCATCATGGTCTATCATTTGTCTTATTAAAAAAGGGGAGGGGTATTTTCTATTGTCAGAAATCAGGGGGAAAAAAAATCTGTTTCCAATTTCTTTAAATGAAAAAAAAGAAAAGTAGAACCATACAAAACGCAGCCTAAGTTTGTTGATAAATCATGAAACCACAAAGGCTCATCCCATCCGCTATGCTATGTAAGCTGTAAGCAACACGACAGTTAATTTATGTAAATATTGATAAACCCTAATTTAAGAAACGCAGAAGTCAAAATCTTGAAATAGTATCACCTGTAAAACCTCACCTCACGAAAACATCAGAAATCAATTCACCAACCTCTTGGGTTTGTTACCATAAAGAAGAAATAGAAAACCATCGATCTAAGCAATATCAACTCAAATCTCGGACCAGATCACCAACACAGATATCACCAAGAACTATATATTCAAACAAATCAACACGATTCGAGAAAAGTATCAAAGAAAGCGAGCATCGGAAACCAGAACCATGAAAAAGAGGCCTCACCGCCGCCACTCCAGCAGGATAAACCCCTCCTCCGGCTGCATCTCGTTTGGGGGCGGTAGAATCGGGCCGTCAGTAGCAAAGACCCCGCCGTGATCCGCCACGTCGTAGGCCTTCCCGTTGGATTCCGGCATCGAGAAGGAGGAGGGCGAGGAGGGGAGATCCGGGTGCGGATCGGCGGGACGGTAGCCGAAGCCCTCGGGGGAGGAGGGAAGCTGCCCTCGCCGGAGGCGTGGTGGACGGGGACATCGTCGTCTCCACCGCCAAAGGCCTCGCCCCCGTGGAAGGCGGCGGCGGCGGGGAGTCTTCGGCGGGGTCCTTGGAGTCCTCGTCGGCGGCGAAGGAGGAGTAGGCGTCGAAGCGCTGCGAGGGGAGGCGGGGTCGTAGCCGAGGTAGCCGTCGTCGTCGAAAGGGCGGTGGATCCCGTCATCACCTCGTCGCCGTCGTTGCTGAAGTCGTCGAAAGAGGAAGCCATCTCTCTCGCTCGCTCTGAGGTCGGTGGGAGAAATGAATGGAAGAGACACGGCCTGGTGATATTCTTGTATAGTGCGCGATTAGTGACCAAATTGCCCTTCTGATTTTTATGAGGCTGCTGATGGAGACGCCCTAATTAGCAAGTAGCAACCGGCCTTTGAGGAAAATAATTATATCTTTTAAGACAATAAATAATGTGTCAATGACAATATATTTTGATAGTACTAAAAATATTAGATAATTATATCAAAATAATAATATAATAAATTTTAATTTTACAGCATAGAATCGATTTTTTTATGAAATAAGACACGTTGTCATCCCATCTTATTCCGATATTTGAGATAAAAAATATTTCAAAATATTTTGATCAAATACTGAAACAATCCTGTTTTGATATATAAGATGATATCCATCCTCATGTCTCATTTGAGACATATATCCTTATAATATAGTTGATAGCATATTAAAAGTATAAATTATAAGAAAATTCAATTCCTGTGCGTAGACGTCAGGATGAGGTAACCAAACTACACTTAAGAAGGCCAACTTTAAGTTGTTTATTTGATCTATAAAAGAGCCATGGGGCAATTATTGATTTCTTTTAATTTTTAAGTAAGCAGAGGCACGGACTTACGAGTACAGACTCCTTGCAATCTTAAATTATTATTAGTTTATTATTACTTTACTAGTATATTGCAGCTAAAATAGCAATTGCACCACTCTAGCTTTGCCTAAATATGGCAATCGAATCGATTCCTGCGGATGGGATTTTTGTCCAAATCTTTTACTAAGAACTGTTTAGAAATCTGAAGAATTTTTTTAAATAAACTTTTATGGAAAGAATCTCTAAGCTATTAATGCCACTTGGTGACATCAAATTCCTATTTTCTTGGGGAAGATAAGTTAGCATAGGAAGTCTCATCAACCCTTATGAATACCCTCCTGCCATGTCCAACCGAACTAAGCAGGGATTGCCATCCCATGAAGGATGTACAAAGGTTACGTATGAGTTTAAACCTGTCATTGCCAGTTTTATGTTTAACCTATTTCCGAAAGAAGAAATTAATAATTTTGGAGTGGAGAAAAATCTTGATAGGATGTGGCAGATGTAATACAAACAGTCTCAAATTTGGAACAAACACATTCTTTACTAATTAAAACAATTGATTCGCAATGTTTCATTGCATTATATAACAAAAATAGGATTACAGGCAGGCAGGAGAACTGGCAGAATGGCAGGTTCAATATTTTTTCATTGATTTGCTAGTAACTCTTTAACTTGACTAGTTACACTTTCCGAATGGGCTCAAATGGAATGCGAGCCATCACCTCGGCTCCAAAGGAGAAGACCAGAGCATCTCTTGCTGTTTGTAGATCCACACCCCTTGCCCGAAAATAGAAGAGTTGGTCTTCTTCAAGGTCACTGATAGCAGCTCCATGTGAACATTTGACATCATCAGCAATGATTTGTAGGTTAGGTTTTACATTGGCAGTCGCTCGAGGTGCCAAGAGGAGAGTTCTTGTCAGCTGACCAGCATCAGCTTGCTGTGCAAATCTGTAAAATGCCGAAGTTAAGGTCTGAAAATGAAGCTTCCAAGAATTAAACTTACATATTTGGGTAGGAAGAAACATATGTTTCGCATGGTTGATGATTAACACCTAACAAACATCTTGACATGGTGATAACGAATCAAAATAAATAAAGAAGGAACTATAAGTTTCTTGGCCAAATAGCATACAGGACAGATTTTCAAAATTAATAAACAGAATTCTCAAAGGTATATGAGATTTATTGTTATTTACAAGCTAGAATGTTTCACATTTCAGACCTTCCTAAGTGGCATTTCTCATAAAATGGAATATTTGAGAAACTCTTCACTTTCTAACTCCAGTGAAAGTGCCAATCAGGACATGAACAAATTCAGAAAGCAGCACAGTACCTGTTGACCTTAATGTTTCCATCAAATACAGCCTGCCCTGAAGATTGGCATACAATGCACTTGTGAAGTTGCCGGGAATATCCTCTAGGATGATCCAAGACTAATCTGCTATGCAGATCTTGTGTCTGATTGCTTCGAGATACATGAAATGCTGACAGCTCCGTCACAGTGTCAGGGCCCAATTGCTGAATATGGAGATTGTGCCTGCTTAGCCTTCCACCAGTACTTATCTCGATGAGCTCATAGGAACTAGATGATTCCTGCGAATAACAATGTACGGTTAATCCCCGACAATTAAGGTCTCCTCCTACAGAAATTTAAAGCTCTCCTTGTTCTTTGATAAGCAGTAGATGCATTAACAACCTTAATCACTGTTTTGGTTCTCTCGATGTCCAAGTTTACTACTCTAACAGTCTAACCTACTAGTCATTACTTTCTAAGGGCTACATACCTATAACCCTACAAACACCAATCAAAGTCCAACCCTACGTCCTTCACAGTCAGAGGGTACAATTCTACAAGCAATCCATCGATCAAACATCAATAATTCATCATTTATTTCAGCCTATCAACATAAACTTCTCTGCCCTACATGTCAAAAATCTTAATGCCTATTGAATTTTTCACAGAATGGCATTCTACATATTTCCAATAAGAAAATCAGGATGTCGTCATCCATCGCAAAATAAAAACATCCATCATGACACGACACAAAAACATATTATTAGAATAAAATCACAAGATCAGATATTTTCCCTTATAAGGAATAATTGTGTAACTGACAGAGCAAATAACTCATTTCAGCAAAAAGCCTTTATATAAAGCCCAAATCCATCTTTAGATAAACAGCCTTTAGATCATCAGCATCTCTTTCTCTCATGCATCGGAAAATGTGCTCCATGCCCCACCAAAGGAAGAGAAAAAAACAGAGAGAACACAATATAGAAAGTTAACCAGATATAGCAAACAAGCAACCTCCCACATCTTCTCTGGATAATCAGCAAATCTTCAAACATGGTTCTCATAACTCAGCTTCCAGAAGCAATCAACTCATGAAGGTTTCCATCAAACTAAGATAGGTCTCCCAATCAACAGAGCTATCTCACAAGGCTATACATTAGAAATTTGCAGTTTTTGGCCTACTAACTCAGTAACCTTTACTTAATATTGAGTCTTTGGCAAATTCATTTGCAACTTGTAATAGGCTGCCCATCTAATATCAATATTGTTCCAGAGACTCCACAACTTCAATCCAAAGAAAGATAAATCTATAACTAAAGAATCGGAAATATAAAGAATAGGAAATATAAACATATATCATTAGACTTAAAGATCACAAAGCACCATCTTTCAGACATGAAACCATCTGAAGAATAAATTTACGAAGAATGGCATGCAAGAAGTCACCTGCCGAGCAAACGTCCACTTGATATGAGCGGCATTCACCGACTGCCTCTGCATGTAAGAATGCGTCACCTTGGCGCCCTCCTCGATCACAATCTCCATCACGGAATTGGCCCAGTAGCATCTCTCATCGCTTCCCCGACCCCAAGTGCTCCTCCACGATCCCCACCTCGGCCCCCTTCTCCACCACAACCAAAACCCTGGGTTCGACAACCGCAACCGCTGTGATCCAACTTCATCCCCCTCAGAGTAACAGAATCGTATATGAATTGGCTCGTCAAGGACCCGCGCTCCAGCCGGGATGTAGATTACGGCGATATCGGGGCGCCGACACCGTTCAAGTCCCAGAACAAGTCCCGATCTTGGAAGTCGTCGGCGGAGGCGATGGCGGCGAGGAGGCGGTCGTAGAGGGACCCGGGGGAGGGCAGAGAGGCTGCCGGCGAAGGCGCCGGCAGGGAGGGAGGAGAGGCGGGAGAGGGAGGTGACAAAGTGGCCGTCGACGAGGGAAATGAGATTGGGGAAGGAGAGTCGAGGGAGAAGGAGGGAAGGGGAGGGATGGGAGCGGGAAGGATGGAGGAGTTCTTGAGGAAGGAGGTGTCGGTGAAGCGAAAGGGCTCGTCTTTGGAGGAGGGCCAGGAGCGGGAGAGGAGGGACTGGGAGGAGGAGTCGCGGAGACGTTGGAGAGGGAGGGATTGGATCGAGGGGGAGGAGGAGAGGGAGTCCTCGAGCTTCTCGGCGATCTCGAGGACGAAGGGGTCGGAAAGGGAGGAGCGAAGGAAAGAGAGGTCTGCGAGGGTTAGAGTTAGGGCTTTGGGGGAGAAGTGAGGAGAGGGGAGCGGAGGCCGCGGCGGAGGGGAGGAGGAGAAGGGGGCAACGATGAACAACAGTAGGACATGGTGGGCGGACGATAGAGCACTGGGTTCCGCGGTTATTGGCTTTGGGGCATGCTTTGGCTAAAATCTACAGTAAGATACACCAAGCAGATCAACATACGAATTACTTCTCCTCTTCCTGCCACAAAACTATATCTATATATACAAAATAATTTTCAAAGAGGTGACATGGGATCTGCTTGTCAATGATAAAATTTTAACTTCTGCACTGTTATCTAAAGGTGGCAATTAGATCGGATCAAGTCGGATATGAGTTTGATCAATACGAATTGGATCAAAAAATTATCAATTCAAATTCGATCTATTTATTAAACAGATTAAAATTTTAACATAAACTCTATATATTTATTAAACAGATAATTCGATCCAATCCGTTTAATCTATTTATTAAATAATTAAATTAATTAAATTAATTAAATATATTAAATAGATCGGATTAAATGGATTAAAAATAGATTAAATAGATTTTAAATAGATTAAACAGATTTTAAATGGATTAAATAGATTAAATAGATCGAATTAAATGAGTTAGAAATATGTTAAACAGATTAAATAGACTATTTAATTTAATCCGATCTGAATATTAAATAGATTAAACAAATTAAATAGATCAGATATTTAAAATTCAAATTCGATTCAAATATTCAACGGATGAAACAGATCGATCTACTTATAATGAATTAAATACGAATCAAATTGATGAATCGAATCATATTTTATCGATTCTATTATTATTCATTCTATTATATAATTTTTTTATAATAAATATGAATACAAAGAAAGCACGCTTCTGATGTAAAATATTTTTCAAAAGAGGCAGCAGAGTCTCCTTCAATCCAAATATACGGTGCATGAAAGCAGTGCACCTTACATCCAAGTCCAGCGCGTACAGCAGCTAGTTCAACATGTAGTACAGAGCAAAGAGGAACAGATTAACCTGCAGCCCGTAACACCCATGCATATTGGTATTTCTGATGACAAAACCTGAGGCAAGTTGCGTGCCTCAAAACAACTCCATTGAAGTTGACCATCAAGATACCAAGAGGAGGGGGCAACCATTAAACAAATATAGTGGCTGATTAGCTTGGAAGTCGGTTAGAAGGGCCACCCACCCAAGGCCTTGATGTGCCTTAAAGAGTTCTTGTTCATAAGTAGTTCCAATATCCAACACATAGGTCTTCCGACTTATGGTAGTGACCAGATTTTGAAATAATAATCATTGGTTGCTGTCTACAGCCGCCAATCTATGCATGCCATCCATGATCTCAGTCTATTCTCTATCTGGGTATTAGCCACATGGCAATGCTGACAAGAAGGTGGGATAAGATCCATGACCATTCCAAACTGCCGTGCAAAAGAACACTGAGCAACACCACGGTTGGAGAAATTCTCTGTACACCGTCTATAATGTAAAAAATCTAACATGAAATGCACCATCTCATCTGATTGGACCACATGATCATCATTTTTAATACGCATTTAATGCTCGCAGTTCTATTTTTCATTTGAAAATTTTAAATGACGAAAATACTTCTTCTCTTCTAAAAATTATGATATTCTATATCGATATTATGATATTGTACAATAAATTATGACTTCCTGCATACGATGTCATAATTTTTCACAGAATGTCATCAAGAGAGAAGGATATTTTCGTTATTGAAAATTATATGAATTTTTTAATGATGAAATATCCCTATCAAAATTATGACATCTTGTAAAAATTATAATATCATTTGTAAAAATCATAATTCTAACGTAGGATGTCATAATTTTTTAGAAGAAAAGATATTTTAATTATTAAAATTTTAAATAAAAAATAAATTATGGATATTAATATATATTAAAAATGATGGCTACGTGATCTAATCAGACGAGGTGGTGTGCTCCATGTCGGATTTTCTACACAGCAAGTGGTGTACAAAGAATTTCGCCTACAATTGTAGTGTTCTATGTGCAATGGGCCTTGGAAAGCAAATGCCTAATCCAACTGATAGGTTATTTTAGGCCAAGGTACCCTCATATAAGACTGCAAAAAAATGCCTATAAATTGCATGGTATATTATTGGATTTGTGTGGTTACAGTATGACATAATCTATTTCTAGATTCATAAAATAAAGCAATCTATTATTCACCAGATATCTTAGAATGAACAAAGGTCATAATGTGCCCATGTATTGGTGAGAAGATGAATTTTTCTTCACTCATCACATCTTGTATGTCAAGATGTACCCTTCCTTTGATTCCTAATAATTTACTTTTTGGAGTAGATGATGACATTCCTGAGTTGAGGATCCTTCCATGGCCAATATATAGCAAGTTATGTGCTAGGGTATCACTTTTTCACATCAAGCTGAGCACATATTTAGTATTGTTTAAAATAAACCTTTGCATAACTTTAAATAAAAAAAGATTTCTAGAAATTCTAATGTGTTTAAAGCTACTATTCTGCTTTTATAATAAGACAAAGTCAAGAATCTCTTTTAGAACAAGCTAGAAACAAAGTTCATCACTTCAGTAAAAAAAATTATAAGTAGAACAGATACCAAACACGCCATAAGCTACCCAAAAAACAAATCAAACCAAGCTGGAAGCCATTCTTATGCCCAGGCCCAGAACTTTTCCAGTGGGGCCATCTCTACTCGTAGTACTGAATTGTGTCCCAGCAAGTGCGTCCTTCCTCAGTTTTCACAACGATCCAAGTATATATCAATGGGATCAAGTCATGAAGGGTATCAGAAGCTATCCTGGCCTCTAAATTAACATTTATTTGTGATTTATTTTCAACTTCACCCTTTTTTCTACCCAAAGGTATGGATGGAGAGATATAATGATTTTAGGTTTGTGTTAATTCTCAAAAACCATAGAGGATTTGGATTAGTCAAAAATATAAAATAAGTCCTGATTCAAGATATGTTTTAATACTAGCATATAACCCATATGGGATGCAATTTTTTCTTCTTACCATTTTTAAAATATAATATAGAATAGATATAGTTTACTAGATAACAGAACAATAATGCATATATATACACATATAAAGGTCTAACTGCATGCTAAAATAAGTGATTCAAAATAAAGATAAGATTAATGATATCATCAATAAGGATGTTCATACCAAAATGTAGAGCGCATCATGAGCAAAAATTTTATTTTAGTGTATATATATACATATAAAGGAGTAAATTTTTTTGTGAATTTATTAGATGGTCTTGGTCCAATGGATCAGTCCAACATCAGAAGAGTTAATGTGGTGAGTGAGTATTGGACTGATCCAATGGACCAGGTCTAGCCACTAATTTCTTATCATAACCTGCCAGATCTTAGCCGGGACCCACTTGAAATGAAATCCCAGCAGCATCACCGTTCCGCGGAGCGCTTGCGACCTGCGGGAAGCTGCGACGCGGTCCGACGACGACTTTTCGGGCACCGATGGCATCGACTCCGCTTTGTCCCCAAATCTTGGCCAAAATCCCAATCCATGTGAACTCTCCGTTCCCCTCTTGTTCTCTTATTAAGAACCGGAACAAAGAGACAAAGGAGGCATTTTTTTTTTTTGTTTGTTGGAGCTCGCTCTGCCCAACCCATGGCGTTCTCGCGGCCGTCGTTAATGGCGAGAGGCGTGCGGCACCCCCGGATGTTCTCCAGCCGGCGGTCCTCGTCGTACACGCTCGCGCTGACGATACTGCTGATTCTGTCGGTGGTCCTCCTGATGCTCCTCGCGCTCGGCATATTCTCCCTCCCCGTCCACTCCAACGGCGCCTCCGAAGCCGCCGACATCCGCCGCGTTAGATCCGTCTCCAAGAAAGAATGCCGTACGTCGGATGCTTTTCCAGTGTTTTCGCTTTCTTTCTGTGGTTTGGTTTCGATCTGATTGGATGTGATGGGTGTCGGATTTGGTGATTGTTGGTTTAATTTCTTCGCAGGGGTGGGAATGGGCAATGGACGGAGATCATCTCGTGGGAGCCCAGAGCGTTCGTCTTCCACAATTTCTTGGTCAGTCTTTGCAAAAGCTCGGATTTTCCTTTCTCGCCCTCGATCTGTGTTTTCTTGTTATTTGACGTTGATTTGCTTAGACTTTTTTTTATTAATCATTTTAGGGTTTCTGAGATTATATGTTTGTAGTTATAAGAAAGATTTAATTTTTTTTACATCAAGCACTGCAGTCCATTAGAGAAAGCAGAGAGATATTGGAAGGTTGATAACTAATTCGTTTCGCCATTCTCGCTTAATCCTCTAGATTTTTGACTGAATGGTTGGACCGAAATGTGAATCGATTTATGTCATTCTGAAACCCTAATATTTTGCGCTGGTAGTGCCGTAGGGGTATGTATCGTGCTCAGTAATTTGACATGGCTACTCACGTTTCAAGATTTTGAAACTTGGAGCCCACTGTCTGATGTTTACCCAATGTTTTATGAGCCCTTCATAGGGCTCAATGTATGTCTTGAACTTGCACAAATAAATTTCCTGATTCACTCGCATAACCAGTTACTTTTTAATAGTTGATTTTTTTTCCTTATTGGTTTCCTTTGTTTTCTGCATATCCTCATGGCTGTGTCAATTTAAAAGGCATCTTATCTGTTGTCAGTGATAATGTATTATCTGGATTTGAACGTTACTTTGTAAATCTTATTACTGGTTAATGGTAATAGATCCCCTCCCTTGAGTGTCTCCTTATAGAATTCTAATAAATCGGAAGTATTGTTCTTGATTATGCATTTGTCAGTCGAAGAAGGAGTGTGAGTATCTAATTAATCTGGCAAAGCCTCATATGGAGAAATCAACTGTTGTTGATAGCGCTACCGGGAAAAGTAAAGACAGCAGGTTTGTGGGTTTCGGATCTTTTACATTCAGGAAGTTTTTAACCTCATTGACAGTTCCTCAGCATTGTTATTTACAAAATATGCAGGGTTCGCACAAGCTCAGGCACATTCCTGCAACGAGGCCGAGACAAAACCATCCGAGACATTGAAAAAGGATAGCAGATTATACCTTTATACCTGTAGGTATGTATGAAAATTTTGGCTTTTAGTAGCTGATAAATTGATATCCTGGTCCTTTTTTTCTCTTCTTCTTGATAAATGCTTCCTCACATTGTACAAGGCACATGCACCATCTAATTTTATTGAGACCTTATTATAAAGAGCATTATGATTATTTTTTTAGAAAAAGAACTGCAGAGTTCTCAATATTTGAATGGGTGAAGATTTAACATGTTTTGGATTATGCATTAGTTTCTTCATGCTTTCTTGAGAACTTGTTGTTAGTGTTTCTGTTATTGTAGTGGCAATAGTTTTGTGATATGATGCAATATTGACTGATTAATATTTTCCAAGAACTGAATGAAAAGAAAGAAGATTACAAAGATACCGTAAAGGAGAGAGAATCAGATAGAAGACCCATATGACAGAGAGAACAGCGGTTGAAACATGCATACAGGCCGTGTTTATGGGTCTGAAGGATAGGCCAAGTATTTTGGATCTTTCTTCTGGTCCTATTCTGCAACCAGCTCTCGTTTTACCCCCAAAGGGTCTAAAAGAGCTTGTTACCATTTAATAACTGTTGGTTGTATGAGAAATAGGCAGCCATTTGAGAACAAGGGTTCTAACTTAGGAGGAATATAGCAACTGCTTGTATGAAAACCATATATTGCTCGATTTGTTCATATGAGCATGCTGCATCATTAAGAGGGGATATAAAAAAGTTGTCATGCTTTTTCATACTTTCTGTCTAGTGTTCCTACTAAAAGATTACTAGTCTTTCTATACTAGTTGCTTGAGGAAGGGTTTATGGGTTACAACAATGAACATTTTCACTCACTTGTGTAATTGGAATAGATAATTGGAGTTCACAAGGAGTTGAAAAAAGTTATGGCGTTGATATCTTTAAACTGAAGAATTTTTTTTAAGTTAATGGTTCTAGACTCCAAATATATTTTGGAAAAAAGAAAAAAGAAAAAAAGGAGAGGAAGCATGAAGTGGGAACAACAACATCAAGCTCATAATAAATTGCAGTCATGTTCTGGATGGATGTTGGAACCCTGTATGAATCTTCTGGGAGCTGTATCTCCTGGACATTGACTCATGTTGTAACGGTATAAAAGCTAATTTCTTGTAAAGATCTGCAATCTGTTGTTTGCTGTTACAATAATTTGTGATCCACAGACATGATGGAAAATTATAATCTCGTTAGTAGGAAGCATAGGAATAATAATATAAAGAGATCCTTTATTGTGTAAACATTTCATATTAAACAAGATACTGGCTTGAAATTTTTTACAATTTGAGGAATTGTTCCCATGCATAAACAGAATAGCTTGTTGATTTTTGCATAGTTTGTGACAGTTTAAATTGGATTTCATGATCAGGCAAGCGACTAAACTTTATCTACATAATAAATTTATTTGGATTGATTATAATTCTGCTGCTTTTCTGTAGCAATCTTCATCTCCAACTTATGTTCTGGTAGCTTATCTTGCACTATTTTTCCAGGTGCCTTAACCTAACTTTTTGTTTCACAGAGCATGGGGAGGGCCTCCAAGTTCTACATTACGAGGTTGGACAGAAATATGAACCACACTTTGACTACTTTCTTGATGAATTCAACACTAGGAACGGGGTCAGCGTATGGCTACTCTTCTAATGTATCTGTATGTATATTCATATCTCATATCCCTACATTTCCCTTTTTTTATATATAGAGAAATATATCTCTTCATAATTTTTCTATAGACAACTATGACATTCCCTCTCTCTCTCCCCCCACCTCTCCTTATTTGTACAGTTCAGATGTTGAAGAAGGTGGTGAGACAGTGTTCCCTTCTGCAAAGGTCAATAGTAGTTCTTTACCATGGTTCAATGAGCTATCTGAGTGTGGAAAGAAAGGTCTTTCTGTTAAACCAAAGATGGGAGATGCCTTACTTTTTGGAGCATGAAGCCTGATGCCACTCTAGACCCATTAAGTTTGCATGGTTAGTCATTATAATTGCATAGCCCATAAAATCTTCTAGTTCAGGAGCATATCTTTTAATCCACAAAAGTATTCTACAAGCATGGTGTCTGCTTTCTTGAATGTGCCGTTTCGTCCTCTAAAATTCATCTAATTGTCTACAAGCTGCTGCTTCTGTGGATTTTTCTTGTCAAAAGTATTATCCAATTCTTGAAGATATTATTGTTTTCCTTTTTGGTTTTTTGCAGGTGGATGCCCTATGATTAAAGGGAACAAGTGGTCAGCTACGAATGGATACGTGTCCATGAGTATAAAGTTTAATTTGTCACATTATAGGTATTTTCCCACTTCCAGCAGCTTGAATTTTAATTATTCATGGTTGCTTGTAGAAGTGGTTCACCTTCCTTGAGGACACCTTACTGACATGATATTTCACCAGCAAATTTGAACAAGTTTCCATGATCCAGATATGTCATAGTCAGAACCTTAATTCTTTTACCTACTCTCAGTCATACTTTTCTACCATACTGATTTTAAAATTGCAATTTGCAAGGGCTTCATATCTTACGTAGAACTTTTGGGATAAATAATACTGTGTCTGACTTAACCCATAGCTTGTAGCAGTGACTTAATAGTTTGCTTATGTATCTGCATGTTAATTAACAGTTATGGACAACTGTTAGATACCCAATCAAGTCCTTTGCCACATATTTCCTTATGTTTACTTTGATCTTTTCCCACCTTGATAACTCCAAACAAGTCTGAATTCCTTCACTATTGGGGCCTTTTTTGTCCGTGTCATGTGGTGAATGAATCATCAAAGAAGGGTGGAAACAAGTTCTTTGGTGACAAAGGAGTCTGTTATGTATTGGTAGGTAAATTGGAGCACTCACCTTGGAGGTGCTTAACTACGTAAGTTTATATTTATAGTATGCATGTTTCAGAGAGTGTGAGATGCATTATCTACAAGGCTCAAAAGTGGCTGTTAGGTCTTACATATTCATGTGAGTAAAACTTTGCTTTCTGTCATATGATATCAGGTTTCCTTCCATTTGCTTTCCTGATTCTCTAGTACATGTTAGATAGATTCAATAGTCAAAGGATGCATTTCATTCATACCTTGTCTTTGTAGACTGAGGGACATGGTATAAGAAAATAATGAGTATTTTTAGAAGTCCCTCAGATAATAAAGACAATAACCATATCAAACCATCCATTTGATGTTCTATTTGGCGTTGCTACATTTAAGTGATATAATGGACGGCCTACACAATCAATATGGTGTTCCTTTTAACACTGCTACAGTGTCAGATGCATGCCGAACTTGATGACCATACCACCTTTGATCTTTGATACCAATAAACTAACCTAGATGATAATCCAATAACAAGTTCGAGGACATGACTAGTTCTCCTAAATGTTGGGACAGATATGTGACAGTGTATACTCCATGTGGTTGTATTCCAGCATTGAAACAAAAGATGAATAAGAAAGCATTCAAGATGAACCATCCAGATCAATGTCCAGAAATCAAGTTTCCAACCAATACGTTGATCTTGTAGAAGTTTCTGGGAAACTACAGCTTTTATATTATGCAATTTGTTCTAGCAGTCATCTAAGAGGAACCAATTGTGCTCAACTAAAGATCAACGGAATGCTTGATTAATAATCTTTGGCTTGGTTTCATGAAACTGAGAATTTTCACAGAGAGGAGAAATGGACAGTGCTTTGCATTATATTGCAGCATTAAATGCTCCCTCTTAATTCATACCTTGTGAGTAAAATATGTATTACCAATTTTGACATCTTCTATGTGAAAGATATCCTAATATGGTTGCCTGGACTAACTTAGGTCATTATTTTTGTCCACATCATGTTATCTTAATGCAGTCTGATTGCTATGTTATCGATTCCTTGAAGCTGTACTTTAGATTCTGTAAGAGCATGCCTCATTCTATGTAGCTGGCAATTCATGTTCACGGATCGTAAACGGGTCGTGTTGATTTGGGGGTATAACACAGATTAGCTCAACCCGAACACGATCTATTTAATTAAACGGGTCGATCTGTGGAATGCGAACACGACATGAATATATACGGATTGATACGACACGACCCATTTGACACGATTAATAATTGTGTTGGCGGGTCAAATGAGTACACGACCTGCCTAATAACCCATTTAACTATTTGACTTATTTACAAAATTTAACTAAAATAATAAAAATTTAGTCAAAAACTAAATAATATAAAATAATTTAGTTACCTACTATGCTAGTTCAAAGCTCTGAATTCCATCGTTGTTTGTTTTAGGTTAGGATTATAATTTTTTGATTTTCCTCATTTGCCTTCAAGTAATCTTAAAATAAATGTGTTAAACATATTTAAACGTGTCATGTAATCCGTTAACCTGTTTTAACCCATTTAGTCAAAACGGGTTACGCGGGTCAATCCGCTTAAGACACGAATTTGTCGTGTCATAAACGGGTCGATTTGTTTATGATCCGAATCTATTTATTCCAAATCTAAACCTGCCTAAGTACATGTCATGTCAAAAATTGCCAGTGCTAATTCTATGTATTTAAATTGAAGATCCTGAAGCACCCTATAAAAGATAATGATCAAAAAGCAGTGCACAAAGGATATGAAAACCAAAGAATTTCTAAATTTGCTGCATATAAAATGCACCCATAGGTTAAGGAGTCTTTTCTGTGCTATATAAAGAAGGCATGTGCATAGAAAGATACCGTACATTCCTTCTTTTCTTCTTCTTCTTTTTTTTCTTTTTTTTTTTCGTAAAAGGCAATGAGAGCAGTTACAGTTCACTATTTGCAAGTGCTATGAGTTTACAGAAACAAGTGATTCTTTAATCATTTTCTTTGATCATTTTTTTGGTGTGGAAGTAAATGAAATATCCATTTGTGATATCTAGTACTTAGAATCATCACTTACTATTTGGTATTTTATGGTATTGCCAGGTTTGTCAGTTGGATCATTTGGCTTTTCCACTGTATCTTTCAGCTGAAGTTTCCATCCATTTCATAGCCTGACTAATATTTTGGCCCTCTCCCTGTACTTCATCTCTTCATACAGAATCAACATGGTTCTTTTCAAACCTATGGTTAAGCTTGTGTTAGACTGTCGTTAACTTGTTGCTGATATTTCAGTTGTAATTTGATATACCCGGCTGCGGAAAGAACTGATAAGGGACTGAGAGGAGTAGGGGCAAATGGTCAATGGCTGTTTTGGCTAAAAAAATGGATTTTGACTAATTTTATGCTGGATATTGTGCTGTTTTATATTATAATGACCGAACACGTTTGCTAGTGAACAAATGTTACAGAGTTGCATTTTTACTATTCCAGTATGGTGATCCATCATTTTCGGTGCATTATACTATGTATGTGAATAAAACAATGCTTAAAAGTTTACTCAGAATCTCAGATGGCTTGGAAACTTCTTGTGCATCCGTGGAAAATCATAGGTGGTGTTACTTGTGAATTGTGTTTTTAGGGAGACAGCTCTTTAATGTTGTCCAGGGTTATAAAATGCATGACTAACTAGCAATCTTAGGGAGACCTGGTGGAAATTTTCTCAAGTTGAGAAAAAAAATCAAACTACCAATCAAACTCTTCAGTTGACCATTATTTACAAGCTCCAGAAAAGTCTCGAGTTGGTAGCCGCATCAATATTTTCTAATCCATGTTAGCTGGTTTACAGTAACCCAAGGATCCTCTGTAGCGTTTGCAGCAGAGACTTTTCCACACAAGTTCCCATCTTTGGTGAGAGAGTCCACCTGGAAATGCCAATAAAAACTGTAGTTTCCAGCAGAGACTTTCCATAGAAGCTGCAGGCTTGGAAAATGATTTTAGATGCCTACTTCACTGAGTGGGGATAACCCCAAGAAACCATCTCTTTGTGACTTTATGGATGTACTGATTGTAACCCCAAGCAAACGATGAGCCCCAGAATGATTGAAGAAATTATTCATACGAACTTCTTGATGTATCTTGTAGGGATCCTCATTAAAATAATATGAAATTAAGTCCAGAGAACAATCCTGTCGGACATTACACTCCTAGTAAAAGATAATGCGTGGAAATTGGAGAGACTAGCAAAAGATCAGACAAGTGTTTTCTCCCTGTTTTCCTTTCTTACAGAAAGCCCATATTTTTCCACAGTTAACCAAGGCCTCCTTAGGCACGGAGGGTTTCATGATGTCACACTTCAACTATTAGTGATTATATCACTTCCAAGGTGTGACATCAGTATTTGAATACTGAATTTTGGATATTAATTCTGGCTTGATATACTGCAAGAAATATTTTCTAAAATTACTTCGATGGAGTTAAAGTATATAACCATGGATAAAAGAAATGGTTCTAGCTTCAGCCCATAATAAACAAGTCAGACCAGCAGATACCATTACAGAAGTAAAGGGAAGCCTATACACAGACTTTCTGGGAGAGCCATAGAGGATATAAGGTATGGGGGACATTGAAGGTATGCGACATATGATGAGACCCTGCCGTGCCACCTGACTGTATGATGTCGAATTTTACCTAGAAAAAGGACAGCAAAAGTGACAAATCCCATCATCCAGCAAACCCCATCATCCATATATCCATTTTTGAGCTCAGCTATTATTCATGAATCATGCAACACTGTTGACAAATTCAGAAGCAGGTAACCATTCTGAAGTCTGGAAACTGCATGCTTGTATATCATCCAGGTATTTATGTTTCAACCAAACTCATTCTACAGAGCCACTGCTGAATGTATGCAATCTCCTGCAATGAGCTTAGTCAAGCAAGATTCAGGAAATTTTTATTACCAAATGCTGTAGGCACTTAATGAAAAAAGTCAGGAAATTTTGCCCTTGGCTTCCAAGACATGGATAAGGGGATATCACTCGCCTATCAATTTTATAATTAATTTGTTTGCTAGTGGAGTATTAAACAAAAAGTCAACCCACAAAATGTGAACTTAATGTTAAATCTAGAAGTGTGGGCTAGGATGGTGAGTGTTGTTAGAGCAGCATACATGTGGAGAATACTTTCCAGTCCACCCAACATGTCAACTTCCTAGGGTACAGCACAAAATGATGGCATCAGTTCCATATCATGTAAAAGGAAATAAATTGTGAGACTTGCAAATGTAGAATAAGAATAGCTCGATAAAAATTTTGCTTGATGATAAATAAAGGTCATTTGAATCTACTTCCTGTAACTTCTATTGGTAACACAGATCCGGAGGAACATGTATACCTTGAATCTTTTAAGAGCGTCAGGTTTGTTCCTGAAGAAACTACATAAATTGTGATTTGACTTGAACTCTATCCCCATTCTGGGCAGCAGGAATATACAAGCAGCAGATAACTCCACACGTTCTTCCTTACGGTCTGATATCCACCAAATTTGCTGGTAATTCTTTGGCAAGTATAAGCAGTGAAAAATAATAACACCATAAAGAATGATATACTGTAATGATCTAGCTCTGCTTGCAACCGGATATTGTCACACAGCTGCAAGACTGCTGGCTGATTTAATTCCTCTGCATCAGATGCTCGACATCTCCAAGCTCTACTTCACCTCTCTGCCATTCGATACCATTTTGGAATAGCATCTCAATCTGCTCTAAAGTCTTTCCTTTGGTTTCAGGGACACACTTGTACACAAAGGCTACAGACGTAGCTGAAATAACTGAAAAGAGGAGAAAGGTTCCTCCCACTGAGAGGATGCGGCACACGGACAGGAAGGACATAGCAATCAGGCCACTGCTCACTCGACTTCCTACTGCTCCAAGCGCAGATGCCTGAGCTCGCAGTCTCAGTGGAAAGATTTCAGAACTCAACACCCAGCAAATTGGGCCTATTCCAATGGAGAAGAATGCAACATTGCCACAGACTGCCAATATAGCTACCCCAATCCCAACTTTTGTTGAGAACAGTTCATGCTTAAGCAGTGAAAGAGAGAGGCCCAAGCTAAACAAGCAAGCAGTCATCCCAATTGTGCTAACATACAGTAATGGTTTTCTACCCACCCTATCAATTAGAAAGATCGCAACCAAGATGAAAAGAGTTTTTGTGAAGCCAACAGCAACAGTGGCAGCAAGAAGTTTGCTGTCGGATGTGATTCCTGCATCCTTGAATATTGTTGGGCTATAATATACAGTTGCATCAATACCAGTAACTTGCTGGAAGCATTGGATGCCAAAGCCAGCAATCATCATCCGACGTACAGCAGGAGAAGGGCTCAGAAGTTCGCGCCAAACAGCCTTTTCCTGATACCCCTCCTCACCTGTAAAACTAGCAGCTTTCTCTATCTCAGCCAATCTCTGCTCCACATCTTCGTCAGTCTCACTAATCTTCATCAGCACTGATCTTGCTTTGTCAACCCTCTTCTGCATAACTAACCACCTAGGAGACTCTGGGATCACAAATAGTGCAATACCAACAAAGACAGATGGAAGGATCCCAACACCAAGCATTATTCTCCAGTTAATATGTTCTGAAAGGCCAGAGAAAGCATAGTTGGAGATGTAACCAAGAAGGATCCCTATATTTATGAAAATCTCAGGGAAAGAAGTCAGAGATCCTCGGGCAACAGCAGGGGATATTTCTGCTATGTATACTGGTGCAATCATGACACCAAAGCCTATCCCAACTCCAGCCAACAGTCTGCCAATCATCAGTACTAGGAAAGAAGGAGCACAAGCCATTATAGCAGCACCAGTTTGGAAACAACGGCAGCCAACCCTATTGTCCACTTTCGGCCAATAGCATCTGAGGTTTTCCACCTGCTAAGCTGCCCAAAAGTGAAATAATGCTCAAACACCCAACTAGAACTTCTTGCTGTACTTCTGTTATGTGCAAATCCTTTTGAATGAATAGAATGCATCCACTCATAACACCCACATCTGCAAAACGCAAGCCATAGTTCAAAACCTGAACTTGAGCCGAGTCTTGATACTCTGTTTCATTTAAATGATTTAGAGAGGGAAGAAGGGAGAGAGGGGAGGAGAAATCAACAAAGTTCTTATGTAATTTTAATTGACAAGGTTTTTGTGTTTTCATACTATGTTTCCGAGCTTCCTTGTATCATAATAAATAATCAATTTTTAAAAATTGATACTTTATGAATTACTAATCATTTCTGAGTAAATCACTGCTGCAACACGATATATGTGAGTCGAGATTAATATATGTATTGACAATTTCGTCCTCCTTTTCCAACGCCAATTCCAAAACAGTCCCCCTTTCTTCTAGAAAGACATGCAATATCTAATTTTTGGTAATTAGAATAGAATATATTTGATTGATCACCATTTGTTAAAAAATGATTATGGCCTGTATTTTGTACTCTAAAAATACAAACTCCTTAAAGGAATGGAGGGATAGAGTAAATTGCTTGCATATGCAGTTTGTCTTATTATACTAGAAAATTTGAAGCATGATCATCATTAAATAGATGGCACTAGGGAAATCGATCATTAGTTGAACAATAAGGACTATTTTGTCCCAGTTACAAAGAATCATATGCCACATGTCTTTTTAGATTGTTTCAGGGATTGGGTTGTGAAAATCCCATTTGTATAAACTGAAAAGTAGTTCAAGTTCCAACTATATTAAGCCATTCTAGTAGCACCACTACGAAGAATTCCTGTCATCACATCAAATAGGCAACAAGAAATCGAGCTGTATAACATACCTCAAATATTCAATTTACAAGCAACACATAAAGTTCATGTGGTTCTCATTTTAATCCAAGTAAGCAGTTTTTTCAGAATTGACATCTGTGCAGAAAATAAGAGTCTCCATATTACCCAATAAACAGTCAGCAACAAATAGTTAACTGCAATCCAATGACATGGCAACTACATTGATTAGAAAAAGCAACAAGATCTCCCTATGGATATCCTTAACATCTCTTCTTGCAAAAGCTGTACACAGAAGAGACCCCCAAAAAAAAGTAGCAAGGGAAAAGGTATGCCGGGCATCTAATAGATTGGATGAGCTTGATTTTACAAAGCAGTATCGAAAATGACATCTGCTCCCAAAACAAAGATAAATCAACATAGTTACCAAATTTTCAGTATACTGGCCTATTGGCTGTTCTCAGTAGTAAAAATCAATCAAAAATCGCCAGGATTCTACATTACATTACTAAATGCAATGGTTCCACAAACACTGATTAGTTAAAATTGTTAGCAACATATCAGGAAAATCCAGAATTCCACCATTAACAAGAACAAAGAGATCTTGACCAGAATTACAGAACCAATCAAACAAGTATTTCATATTTTCATATACCAACCATTCTAAACCTCTTGATCAACAAAAAAATTCAGGCTAAGAAAACATATCTAATCCATCTGGAACAGATCTAAAGGATTACCATAAAACGCAACCTCATAAAATTTAGAACTTTAAGAGATCAAAACAGCAAGGAGGCCCTATTCTCACCATAACCAAGAAGAACGTTGTTGAGCGATGCAAAGACGGCACAAGCGAAGACGTATCTCCTGCTCTGTGCCGCCCGGCTCCGCACCGTCGCCGAGAGCTCCCCTTCCGCCTCCTCCTCATTCACCTCGGCGTCCATCCTCGTGTACTTTGCCTTCTTCCCAAGCCTCGGGAGCCGTGGCAGCCCATTCCCATTCCCGTTTCCCACCTCCTCCAAATCCATCGACCCCATCTTTCCCTCTCCCTCTCCCTATTGTTCTCTATCGGGAGGAGAAGAATAGAGCAGAAATTTGCAGATCCAGAAGGAGGGAGAGAGTAGTCGATCGGATCGCCGGAGAGGGAGTCGGGCGAGATTTGGGCTTCTCGGAGACGGACGGCGCCGACAAGGCGGAGCTGGCCTCACGAGTCACGACCTTTATTTCCCATGCGTTTTAGAATCCTATTTTATTGAATTATTTCAATCTAGTTTTACCAATAATTTCGGCGAGGGCCGCTGGCCAATTGGCCGGCCGACGGTTTTCTCCGTACAGGTACTTCGCCTGCTGTCGTTGATTAAGTGTCAAATTATGATTCGTCCAACGATGCGGGGTCATGTGCCAATGTCATCGTAGGATGCCGGGTGGCAGTCGTGGGGTATGTTTATCCACTGAGTTGACACGTCAGCGGGTAGGTAAGGAGAACGGTAAAGAATGGTGGCAAAACATGGCTTGACGATTTACTTTGACGGACTCGTGTAAGGCGAGGTTACTAGTGGGATCTACCGTAAGGAGAAAGAGTTTAGACTCTTAGACTGGGATTCTTCGAGTTTGGTTTGGTGAGGCTTTCGGCCAGGCCGTACGGAGGTATAGGTGGGGTAAAGGGAACGCCCAACCGACGGCTGGAGTCCGGACGATAATGCGGATGTGCGCATACGAAAAACTTATGCGTGATGCTAAAGGGAGAGTACGGATCTATTCTGTGCGGGACCCACCGAGCAGACACATGACCGTTGATCACGGAGGAAATATGCCTACCAAACTTCAGGACACCCGCGCCCCTTCCGATTTCTGAAAATTATTTATCCAAAAATTATTATAAAAAAATTATTTATATTATATTTAATTAATAAAAATAATTAAAAATAATGTTATAAAAAAATTACTAATTTTTGATTGGAGATAATTTTATATAAAAATTTGACTAAATTTATAATTATATCTATTAATATAAAATATTTTTTTAATATCAAAATAGTATTGTCATCTCCAATCAATTTTTATATAATAATTATAATCATATAATTTTTTATATAATGTAATTTATATCTTAATTTTTATAATTTTTATTAAATAATTTAAAAAATATCAAATAAATGTAATAACTACCTATCCACTCTATTTTTTGAATTTTATCTTTCTCGATATTTTTATTATCATCAATATTTTATTTTATATTTTTTATTAAATATATTAAAAATATTTTTGATATTTTTTTATCTTCAACGAATCTATTACCAATTTATACTGACTCAACATCATTTTCTTTATTGATATTTATTTCTTTGATCGAGTGCTAAGACAATAAGAAAGGTGAACTGCACCGTACATCCAAAAGCTACCGAAATAATTGAAACTGAGCACATATGATTAAGAATACTTAGTTCTTTTCTTAGAGAATGTTATCCTTGCACCACTTAGAATTTGTGTAGAATCAATTAAACAAAAAGCTGTATAAGAAATCCTCACTATACGATTGAAAGTATGTTGAGCTCTATTTAATAAGATGTTTTTTTTTATAGAAATTTAATAAGATGCTTTATTATACATAGAGCTCCTTGTTTGCATGTATCGCTAGTTTGTGCGCTCACTTGTCCATCTTTTAAGCTTCATTTTGTACCATATGCTCTTTACTTTTTATATTCCGTGCATTTAATGCTACAATTCTCTGACCATTTTTAAAAGATTATTTATTTTATGTGATACCAGCCATGCGATTGTTGTTTCTCCTTCCTTGTTTCCTTTATTGATATTGAGAATTATGTCCCAAAAATCAATAATCAGTCTGTTGATAATTATACTCATATTTATACATTGTACATAAATATTTATTAATAAAATTATTTGACTTTTTATCATATTTATCCATTTTCTTACAACTCTTATGTTGTGATGAAGTTCTTAGGACTATATTTAATCGATAAAAGAAGATTTGTCGTTTAGTTCTTAAAACGTGTTCGCGATCAAATGATATGCTATTAATAGAATGATAGCAATATTAAGTATAGATCGTTGTGTACCATATGGATTGATTGTCCTCTTAACCAAGGAGTGTGGTGACACTGGTATGGTATGCAGATAAGATGTAGGAGTACATTCGCACCGAACGTGATTAATTACGGAGCACTCTGTTGTCAAGAGTAGTTCGCGAAGGATATGTGTATAAATATCCCTCTGACCTGAGATAATCATGGTGACTTATAAGCAACTCACTATATTTTGATGTCGGACTATCTAAATTTTAATTCAGTGACGGAAGATTTTGGGTACAGTGAAGTACTTATCATATCGGTGCGTGAGTCAAGATGAGATTGACTCCTCGGAATAAGTAAGAGTTAATGCATCAGTATATTTAATTTATAAAATTTTAATCAGAATAATCTATGTGATGGATTTGAAAAGTTAAAATACAATATGGTTGACTATTTTAGGGTTGATAGTTAAACCCTAAGTTACCTTGAGTATTAGGGTTAAAAGGATGAATTATACGATAACCATACGCCAGTAAGTTCTTAAATGTTGCTTTGCAATTATTCGGCCTATTCGGACGTCGGATCCCATTGTTAGATGGTTATATCAATTAGTATAAAAATTATTTTGTACTACCGGTTTAGATTCGAATCTAGAGGGTCACACACATTAAAAGTTTCGATCTAATCAGATGGCTGATCTGGTAAAGAGTCCCATTGGATTAGAATTTTAGAGAAGAGTCCCATTGAATTGGGACTCTTCTATTAATGAAGAATTTATTAGCAATTAGATTACTAATTGGCTTAATTTGATTGAGCAATGAGGTTCGAATCAAGTCTAATTGAATTGGATTCAGTTTGACTTGAATTGGGTTTGATTATATCAAGCCTAATTACAAGAAAATTATTCCTGATTTGATCAGAACTTGGGTTCAGTTAATTTTAATTGGATTAGAATTTAATGAGGAGATTGTGTTCCTAATTAGATAAGGTTCCTTTCTTTCATTGGGTCCAAACCAAATCAGATTTAGATTGAATCAAAATTGAAAAACTGAAGAGTCTCAATCAACTGGGATTCTCTCCCTTGTGCATGCCCTAGAATCCACGCCATACATAACACACAAAAGGAGTTTGCGTGAGGGATTTTTTGGCATGAGAAAAGAGGGTGCAGAGTAGTATGGGTGGCATTTATGATGAGTCATGAACCTTATCTCCTTCCTTATTTGAATTTGATTCAAATCATAGATAAGAAAATAAGAAGGAAAGAAATCAAGTTTCATGAAAAAGTATTGGTGGGGCTAAAATCCCTTTCTTTATTCACATTAAGAAGGTTGGTTGGCGTGAGAATAATGTAATTTTTTTTATGCCATCACAAAAATTAGCATGAAAATTTTGGACGCCATATCTTTTATGGCGTGAAGGGTGTTGGCGCCTCCTCTTAACCCTAATGTCTAGCCCACCTATAAAAGGGATCTAATTGTTGGATGCCTAAGAAGAGAAGTGTGATTTCAAAAGAGAAAAATAGTTTCTCTAGCCTCTCCTCCTTTCCTTAGTTCTTCTTCCTTTCTAGAGTATCCAAGAGATTCAAAGAAGAAGAAGAAATCGGCCATCAAAGATCTTCACGAGCTAGCACTTCCGAAGAGATTGATCAGCAACCGATCTTGTATGGATGATTCATAGAGGTCGGACGTCTTGTGCAGCTGTGAGCAACCTGATGGAGCTCCAATCCACATGATACAATTACAGAGATTAGTAATCCGCGCTTCGGTAATAAGTTCTGAACTCGTTAGATTAGATTTGATTATTTTATTATTTTAGATCTTAATCACATGTTTAATCATATCATAGATCTTGACAAGGTAGTTTAGATTAGATCTTGTACATGTAATGTAGATTAAACCATTTAATCTATCGTATTCTGCTGTAAAATTTTAAAATTGCATGCATAGCACTGTTTAGTTTTTCTTCAGTTAATAATCTAATACTTCTAAAATTGACTAGGCCTTTGTTTATAGTTTACCTATTATATCCATCATCACCAACCAAGTTTGGTGAAATTATTAATATTTTAAAATTTAGCTTATTTATCTATTTTATTATTATTTATCATACTTATAAAAGGCTTAAATAGAACTAAGATTCTAGAGTCATCGAAGGGGATAGAGTTTAGCCTATGAAAGACCTTCCAGCAATGGGAATCCAATCTCTATGAGAGAAGATTCCTTGAAAGAGGTTCAATGTGGCAATAATAAGCTGATTAGTTGGTCAAAGAGTATATGTAATTTATCTGATATAGGAGTCATAGACTCCATCCTATCTCTATGGTGATTAGTGCTCCTATATAGTGGTTAGGAAGAGTTTATCTCTGAATGAGACTTAAGAGGTATTTCTCGAGATATGACATTACACACATCCCTGAAAAGGTTCATCTATATGAGAGTATCTATACATGACCGAAGATATGAGATATGGGCTATCTCTAGTAACTCTCATGAAAAATTAAGATACATATACAGGACTACTAATGCACAGACTTGCGATGGAGAATTTTATACTATATGTGTGGTAGTTAAATTTAGATCAAAGGAATATAGTTTAAGATTTGGTTCACTTTAATTCTTTTATATAGAAACTATTCACACCAAGTGAGATTAAGTTTTATAAAGACACCTTACCAGTTGCATAATATAAGCACCATGAAATTTTTTTTATTATTTTTAAAAAATTGAGTTTTATGGGGGATTGTTGGAGAGATTTCAAAAGAAAATTAAATTTTCTAAAATCTCCCTCCATTCATTTTAACATTATCTTTAATTTATCATTTAATATTTATGGTGCCATTAATTTCTTCATTATCATTCTTTAATTTCTGACCGTTGAGCTCCTAATTACCAAATGATCATATGTATTTAATATTATTTTATTTTCTGACTGTTAAGCTTCTTATTAAAGATCATAATGGGTTAAGAAAAGCTCAAATAGTTACAAACGGTCATAAACCATCATATTGGATGGCTATAAAAGATCATCTTAAGATCTGATTTTAGACATCTCATCTAATCCTCTCTCTTCTTTTTTGATTTTTTAAATATTTTTTTTTGTGATTATTTTCTGAATGCTGAAAGGATCTTCACCAACCTTCTCTACGATCAGGAGGACTCTAGTCGTATCTTGGTATGGTTTTCTGAATTTTTTGCATGAAGGACTGGAATATATCTTAGGACAGTGTCCAACATACTTTTAGATTTGATCATTTTTATTTTTATAATTTTGTAAGTCGCTTATAATTTTCTATAACAAAGTTTTGTTAAATTTTGTTTAGTCTTTTAAATTATATCAAAAATTCTTTAAGCTTTGTTCTAACATGCCCAATATCAATTCCATGGTATTATTTACCTTCTTCTCCAAAAATAAACAAAGGACTTGCTAATTTTTTATCATCTTTTCTTTCATTTTTATACCAAATATAGTAACCTAATATAGGATTTATTTTCTAATATCAGATTCATCTCAACCAAACGAGCTCTTATTTAAACTAAGAAAACTTTGAGGAGGCATTTGGTATGCGGTGGTCCATCCAATATCAAAGATGATGTAGATGAAAGTGATGAGATTATCGTATTTGGTTGCATCATGATATTCTATGTGGCAGTGATTTCAAATCACCTTCACTCTTCAAATCATCGTCCAATGTGGCAATGCAAAATCTGCTATTGAGGATGGATATCCAACATTACTCTATCACGATAATCTTATAATAAAATATGTTAATCAAAATATCTTCGTAATTGAAAATCAATACTCTCGTAATCCAAAGATTTCATGGAAGAGAAATCTATCTTTTTTATTATGATTTTTTTCGTGCACATATGAGATATTCTTTATGCATGTTGGGTGGATAGTTGGGGCATCATCTCCATGGAAGAAAAAGAAATCTTTCTTTTCTCGTCATTGGTAGTTGGGCGTCATCTCCACAGAAGAAAAAAAAATCTTTCCTTTCTCACCATGATAATTAGAAGAAAAAAATCTATTAGATATTTTTCTAAAATTTTTCTGTCCCAATCCTTAATTGTAACTCCCAAAGCTTTGTTAAGAGGATGACTCACAGCAGTGATTTTGTTTTCTCAATCTAATCATGATAATCTAAGGCTTTTCTTTTCTTCCATCTCTTTTCTGTCATTTTTTATCTTTCCATCTAAGATATGTTAGGAATATTTTTGATATTATATAGTCGGTGATCTTAGATTCTCCTAGCATATCAAAAAAATTATTTATACGTATTTGGAGATCTTTAATCATTGCACTATGGCCAACTAAACATTGTAATTTTACATCACTAGGGATCAGATCACCTCAGGATTTGGATCACTAATAATCTTAGACTACCGTGGTGATTCCAGTTGGGTCACCAAATGCCCTCTGATGGTCTAGGTGAGGTGGTTCCAGGCCCATGCTTGAAAGCCCAAAACTACGTCATTACATGTGGCTGCAACCAAGATACCACATTTGTAATGTTTTAAAGATTAAAGAACAAAATGAAAATATAGTCGAGCCTATCAGTTCTGGACATTTTTTTTGTAAGAATTGCCCGCTTCATGTTATCAGATTTTGTTATACACTGATTAGTTAACTGGCACAATCAATTCTTGCCTTCTCGTATAGCTTAATCTAGTATGAAATTGGGCTTCAAGCTTAGCTCGAAACAGTTCAGGTCTGACTTGGGTCTAAATTTAGAGTCCATTTATCTTTGGGCCGGGTCGGATATAACCCAAAGTTCAACTCATATATTTCAGTCCCGGTCCGATTCTATGCTTCCCTTCTTAGTTCTTATGATTATCTCGAGCCGAATAGAATAGCCCTGTTTGGCTATGGCAATTTCAACTTCCATCTTCCCGACTTTCCCATTCATTCGATGCCCTAGCCTCTGGCCGTGGATCGTGGCCCATGTCTATCCATTGGCCATCGCCGTCTTCATCTTCCCCATCGCCGATGTGGGGAGAGCCCTCATCATCTTCCTTCTCCCTCTTCAATCTCTTCGTTCAATCGATTGCCCATTAAAATTCTTCTTCCTCTTGTCTTCCATTCTTCCTCCATCGACGCCTTCGCCTGAGCCCTCATCCGTCCGTCAATGCATTCGTCTGTCCACCATTTTTTGATCTTCCTCGATCCTGCCTTTATTCGTCTACTGCCACTCGCCGAGGCTAAAGAGCCCTTCGTCACTTCATGGTTGCCCTCCTTCACTTCCAACACCACCACATCTGATGCATCATCTACCGTCTGAAGATCGCCAGCACTGGTAGCTCTTTCTTCCACCATACGGTCGAATCCAACCTCACCGACTGGCAAAGCACTTGCGCTATCCTGTTTGCCTTTGGGAAGGAGGAGGTGGATGGTTACCACCACAAGACAAGTCCAGTCTCCACCATCGTCAACAGCCATGCGTCCGCCAGGGCTATCGCTCTAAATGTGATGCCGCTACCATGGCCACCAATGTTGAGCAGGTTGACGCCGGATGATGGATCGGAGATGAGAATCTCTTTCTCGAGGAGGCCAACCTCTTGGTTGAGGTCAAATCTTGAGAAAGAGCCCAGTTGGGAGGCTGTGCTCACATAGGAGCTCACGAATTGAACCACCGTCGTCAGCGACCACCGTGAGGGGCGGACAGAGAGAAAGAAAGTCGGAAGGAGAGCGAAATAAAGGGAGAAGGAGGGGATTCGTACCAAGCTCAGGCCTCAATTCGGCTCGAAGTCTTAAAAAAATATTTTGAATTGGGCTCGAGTAGGAGTGTGGCCTAGCCCAGTCTAACCCGTTTTCAGCCTTACATATAGTATCAATGAATTTTGACTGTATTTTTTTTTTTGATAAACGAGTGCTACTCATTAATATAGTTGAAAAGTCAAAGATACAAACCATGTTTCATCAAAACAGGCTTGCAGCCCATACACAGCATTGGACCAAGTTATTGATTGTATAGCTTTAAGGGCTCAAATAACTTCTTTCAGCTGTAAGATATCTGTCAGCAAATGATTAATATGGTATCAGCAATTATACGACCCATGAATCCAAGATATCACATTAAAGAATTGCAACCTAACCACATACAGGCAGTTTAAATTTGAACATGACCAAATGTAAACCTTCCCAAGCTATGATTAGTTAAGCTAAAGGAACTAAGCAAGTTGGAAGTTTCTTGCCACTTGATTGAATAAAAGGTATCTGATGGTCTCTAATAACACAACCAGTATCTCTTAACTCATTTTTAACTGAGCCATCAAAATTCACCTTCACTGCACATCATTGCATAAATAATAGAGAGACTAATTTTGTTGAGGCTAGTCTAGTGCACCTTGATTCTTTTATCCACTTGGGCCCAAGATAGAGACTCCACCAATACCAACAAAGAAGGGAGGAACAAAACTATTGCCACAAATCACATTAAGCCTTAACCAGCACTGCTTAGCATATCTTGAGAAGAACAACACCTAGCGTGCTATCTGTCTATTTGGCAGTTACTTTATTTAATCTATTGCTTTTAGAAATAAAGATAGCAATGGATAGGATTTGAATCTAGTATTGTACTATCCATCTCCAAATCCGAACTTAATATCCTATACCCAAATCTTATCAGATATCCGATCGGACAAGAAAAGAGATATCCATCCTCATACTCAATCAATATCCGCCCCATGCCTATCCCATATTTAAAAAAATAACAAGCAAAATAATTTTATATATATTATCAATCAAAATAAAATAAGCAATTCAACATAGAACATAATTTATAAATCTAGATTTATTTATAGAAATCAAATATAGAAATAGAATTACAATTTAACATAAAACATATAAATAATCAAAATAATTTTATGCATATTATCAATCAAAATAGAATTATCAAAATATAATAATAAATATATATATTCGGATATGGATTCGAGTATTATCCATACCCATAGGTTCGAATCGAGTTCGGATTCAGATTTGAATAGAAAACAGTACTATCCATATCCTATCCATATCTGTGCTACAGTTTTCAAATTTTATTTAAATTTAAATTTAAATTTAATTAAATTTATTTTTAAATTTGATCGAGTTTGATAGAAAGGAAGGCAGGAAAGATAAGAGAAACATTCATTCATTTTGGAAATGCTTAATATCTATTCTGACTTTATTTCCGTATACGGGGGAGATGGTTAGAAACACAATGAGCAAGCATCCACTTATGTCATTAAATTCCCAGATACTATTAAAAAAAATTAATTGGAGCAAAATTATTTATTTATTCCTTACGAGGAAAAGTAACTAATCACTATTTTTGTTTTTTGGGCTGCATTATCGCCGAAAAAACGGAAACAGAAAATAAATTAAAATAAAAGTCACCTAATGGGCGCGCCATTTACCGCAATTGCGGGAACCCATTCAACCAAGAATCTAAACAAATGTCAAGATGTGATGTCAGTCTCCACCGAGTTACGAAAGAGCGCGGCGTCACCCAAACGGAGGAAGTCAGAGACGAAAATCCTGACAAGTGACACGGTGAAAGGTCCAGCTACCAGCCTTGCAACGCGTCAATTAGTACTTGCACCAGGTCCAATGGACCAAACCGCCACGCTACCTCTCGTATTTCACCAATTCCCGATTGCGCGTTATCCACCGTTCATATGCACCGCGATTTGCGTTGGTCCACTTGGACCTGGTCCATGCACTCATTTCACGTGCAACGGGGCCAGCGCGTCTGCCGGCACGTGACCCAGCCACGGTTCCTTCCGCTCGAAATCTCCCTCGTAACCCACCCCCAATCCCCACTCCCCGGTCCAAAAATCTATCGCGGCTTTCTCCCTCGCTTCCTCCTCCCGTCCCTTCCCTCCACTTCCGATCTCGATTCTGGATCTCGCGACCGGAGAACCCTAGGCCAAGAAGCCAAGATCCGGAGGTCGTCCATGGAGATCTTGCTTCCGATCTACTGATCTGGTTGCTGGACTCTCGGAGGGAGGAAGCGGTCAGAGGAGATGGACGCTGTGTCGATCCGAGTGCCGTATCGGCACCTGAACGATGCGGAGCTGGAGCTCGTCGCCCTGGGAGATCCCAACGGCGAGATCGGTGAACCCAGGGTGGCGTGAGAAGCCGCCCGTCTCTTCCTCCTCTCCTCCTCCTTCTCTTCATTCCGATTCTTCTCCTCAGCCAATTCAGAGGAGTAGCCTTAAGACGCTGATTCTCAGCTGTATGGTTGGAGCTGGTGTGCAGTTCGGATGGGCGCTGCAGCTCTCTCTCTTGACTCCTTATATCCAGGTTAGATTGCCGGCCCTGACTCTCTTTATCCTTTGATCTTTGTTTTTGGTAGATGCACTAAGATAGACGATGGCGGCTTAAAATTATAACAAGTTAAAATTATATCCAGTTTTTTTTTTTGGTTTTTTGTTTAGAGACTTGATTTTTTTAAAATATAATCAATTTTCCCTGGAATCACTGTATAATGAGATTTCTGGTTCTGTGCGTCAGCTTACGCATGGCCATTTGTAATCATGAAGTGCAAACAAAGACTAGGAGACTCGGATGTTTCCCGGACTGCCTGCTTTTGGAAATCTCTAACCTGATAACCATATCTGTTTATTATTTTTTATTTATTTTGAGATGGGGTGACTATTTGAGTTTAAGAATATTAAATATGGTTAAATTTAATTTGAGATAAAGCGAGTCAGGTGACAGGTTCTTGAGAAAATTAAGAAAAGCAAAGAAAACTATGATCTATTTAGGCTGAAAAAAATAGAGAGAAAAACATTTATATGCTAAAGTAATCGACGATTCTCTCAAGAACATTGAGTATTCTTGAGAACATGAAAGAGTATTCAAACTTTGACAGCTTTAATGGATGTAATGTTTAAGAATTAAAAGGTTTGGGGAACAAGGAAGATGGGGGATTGTGTTAGATGTGTCTTTGACTAGAGTCATCTTTGTGTAATAAATTCTATTGGTTCACATGATGAAATTGCTTTATTCTGTATTTTAGATATGTGTAATCCTTGTTTGCATATGAATAATATGTTAGGTTAACGCAAATATGGTTATTTGATCCATTTAATATTTTAATTTTAGGAGTGAAAATTCAATTTTTTTTTGGGGATGCACTAATTATGAGAAAAGTCTATCTTTTGATGCTTCAGTTTATAGCTTCAGTTGTTATTTTCAACTCCCATTTTTACATATGAGAGTTAGTTCTTATTAGTTACTGCATGTTGAATTTTTATAAAAGAAGTCATAAATGTTCTTTATTGATGATAACTTTGTTGTTATTGATGCAGACTTTAGGAATACAGCATGCCTTTTCTTCATTCATTTGGCTATGTGGGCCTATTACTGGCTTTGTAGTAAGTATAACCAGCTTTACCCTATAAGTACTGATAGGTTTTGATTTTTGATTGTTTTTTTGTCACTATGAATGACTCATGCATATTCAATATTGTATTTTTTGAGATGCATTCATTGTCTCAGCACCTGACAACTCTTCTGTGCCCATTTGCTCTTTTCAATCATCCCTTTATGGCATGTGGTGTTTTCACACCTTAGGTATTGAATTTCATGTTCTCAGTAAAGTCTGTTCGGTTGTCTGTTTCTTGCTTGATCTGAACTTTTGTGATCATTTATACTCTTTTTTTTTACCCATTCATTTTAAGGCCATTATATATCTTATATAGTTCTGTCATTGGATTGTTCTGTCCTTGATATATGCCTTTACTCTTCTACTCTTACGAGTTTTATTGTAAACAGGGGATGTTGGTCTTGAACCTTATAAAATCATTATTTTAATAGCTATGATGTGCAGTTTTTGTACGCTATCTTCATAATCTTTTAGTGTCATCACGTATACTTCTCATTCAATGGATGTCATGGAGAACACAGCAAGGATTCATGAATCCTTTTACTCATTGATGCCTTGATTCCATAGTTTGAATAGTGATCCTGGTGTTTAGAATTGTCATGGAGATGATGTGAGATTATGATAACTGTTGCTTCTATGCTATGTCATGCAACCATAAATTTTATGAACTACAGTTACTTTCATAGGCATTTTCAATAGTGGTTGCAACTAACTACATGAGAAGATCTTGTCCAGTCCATTTTAAGACCCTGGTTTCACTCGTCTGTCTGATCCTAGACCTTATATGATGTTTTTTGAGATTACAAGCTTATTAAGTGTTTTTTTTCTTTCTGTCACTTCCATTACGATGTTCTTAGGCCTTCCTTCTCCACAAATTCAATTAAGGTCCTTTGGCACTACTTGTCTCTGCTGAGAAGCAATCAGATTTGAATCTTCCCTTCTCACTGTTACTTAACCTCCATTTGTCTATGAATTGATAGTCTCTTTGAATCTGTGTACAGCACACCTGAAACTTAGCATAGGATACTACTGTTTGCTGAGGCTCTTTTAGATATCTCAAATTTCATTGAACAGGAAACGAATTCATACCTAATTACCTTTTCTATTCATCCATAACTTAATTTCACTTTCATGTTTTTCCTCCTATTAGATGTATGAGCTACTAGCTAGTGAAATCAGAAGGGTGCTGCCTACCTTTGTGAACAAGTTTAGTTTTATTCTTCTATGCCATGAAATGAAACTATTTGAAACTTTGTTGATTTCTTATATCTGTTATTGGCATTGTGGTTGACTTTTCTTGGGGATACAAAGAACTTCACAATGTGTACACTTTTTTGGTGTTAGAGTCCAAGATCGTGCTGAGTAACAAGGTTTAAGATGTATTCTTACTTCTATCATTTCTTTTAATATTTAAAATTTTCAGTGATTATATGACATTCCACAGTTGTTTTGATATTGTAGCCCTTAAATTGTGTTCATGTTTCTTAGGGCTTCATTAGGTTCGGGTTTTTTTAATCAAAAAGCCCTATGCCCATGTATTATCTCTTATTCAGTTAACAATCACCTGAGCACACTTCTGTTTGTTCAAGAGTAAAACAAGCATTTTTGAAAAAACAGCTCTATGCCCAATTTTTCTTCTCTGAACCTGCTTACCCCACTTTAACCAAGAATAACTTATGTTGCTGCAAAATCAGGATAGTTTGACCCCCTGTATTGACCCCCAAGTTTCTCCACTTAGCGCATCTAAACTGCTTTTCTTTTCCCCTCTGGAACCAAATCCAGCTTAGATGTATTTGATCCTCTGGCCTTTGACTAATCAAAAGATGGACCAAATGGTATGTGTTTTACATAATCTTATTGAGAACATAAAGAAGAGAATATATTTGCTTAATTTCTTGGTATGCATGTGCGCACGGATGCATGCATGAGTACATGCATGCATAAATGTTTTTAAGTACAATATACTTGCATTCTGTTGTACACTAATAGCTAACTTTTTTAGAGAAACACTAGTAGCTAATATCAATCATCAATTCTGCAAACTGTTTAATCTTGAAATGTTCTTTGTTACGTTTTCATTATGTGGACCTCTAGTTAGTTATTTCTATTGCATGACATTGATTCATATTGCTGTTTGAAGCATATCATTTCGAGAGATAGAACTGTTTGAAATCATTTTCTACTTAAGACAAGTCTTGCATAAAGTTTAAGCATATAGCATCTGGAACTTTTTGATTCCCAGGTTCAACCATGTGTTGGTATATGGAGTGATAAATGTCATTCAAAATATGGAAGGAGGCGACCGTTTATTTTAGCTGGATGTCTTATGATATCTCTAGCTGTAAGTGTCGACAGATCTTGATAAGAGGTTTCTTGCTGCTTGTTCTTCTCTCTTGTTTCTGATAAGTGTAATCTACTCTGTAATCTAGGTAACTTTAATAGGATTCTCTGCGGACATTGGATACTTTCTAGGTGACACAAAAGAGCATTGCAGGTAATTTGGTTTCTTTTCATTATCTTTTCTATATTAGCTGAAAGCCAAGTTTTTAACCCAAATCATTATGAAAGCAGTACTTACAAAGGTCCCCGGTATCGAGCAGCTGCTGTTTTGTTATTGGCTTTTGGATGTTGGATCTTGCTAACAACACGGTGCAGGTAAGCAAACTCAAAACCTCCCCCTTCTCTGTAATTGTTCTTACCAAGCTTGTATAAGTGAGCAAAGAAGATGCCTGCATTATTCATGTGGCAGCAAAAATATGTAAACTTGACCTCTTGCCTATGTTCAACAACAATAGCATTTTCTGATAGTTTTTTGGTCTTTTTCAATTACAGGGTCCTGCCCGAGCTCTTTTGGCTGATCTCGCAGGTGAATTTACATTCCTTTCCAGGACTTTTTGCAGTACAGATCAAGACCTTTTTAACAAAAGATCTTTAACAATCTTGTGCGAATGTAACCTCTTGATAAATTGAATATCATGTATATATTGTAATAGGTCCTGACCAGCGTAATTCTGCAAATGCAATATTTTGCTCATGGATGGCTCTTGGAAACATTCTCGGGTTTTCATCAGGTGCAAGTGGAAATTGGCACAGGTACACCACATATGAGATGTATATGGTAGTTTTGTTTCTAATTTTTCACTTTGGGTGAATCATGTTACCGGATTGCAGGGTTTTTTTATTTAAAAAAAAATCATTCTTAGAAGTAATAAACTCTGCAAAGTAAAATCACCATGAAAAGTACAAAGGAAGATTGAAGAAGGTGTTGCAGATGACAATTCCATCCCATTTTCAAGGTGATGATGCTGTCTGATGAATCCAGCTAAAACAAACAAATATATATGATGTAAGAGATGGCAAAACAAGAATGATACCTAGACTAACTGCAAAATTGATAGGGCAATGAATGTAGATTTAGTCTAAATCAATGCTTCTCCGTGCCTTTCTGTAAATTCACGAGTCATTTAATCACAAGAACCCTAACTCTGCTGACGTCAGTTGGTACTCTTAAGACACTTTCTGTGTCTAGTTTTAAGTTTTACCATGAAAACATGTGAAATCATTACTGTCATCTTATGGGTCCCGTCATCAAGAGGGGATGTTTTCTGGCCATCATCAATCCTTAATGTTCTCTATTAGTGGAGATGTAAGTTTTGGCTTGGGTTAGCATCAACTTTAGTTTGTCCAAGTGGTGATCCTGAAGCTGTGAGACCTGTTCTCCACCTCATCATGTGCACATTATAGGCAGCCGAACACCCATTTACTATAAATATGACCGGTTAAAGTCCATCTAAGAACAACAAACTGCACTGCAGAATACTTGAACTATGGACTTCTACATTGTTTTCTCTCTTTTTGTGGGACGCTGAAAAGTCATTCGCCAGGTCTCTCAACAGAAACCTCCCATCATGCATCTAACATCCAAATCAAATGGTTATTCTAGTTTATTGGGAGTTGACCAGTTCTGTGAGCCCCTGCATACTGGTGTCAACTTGACCTTTTTTTGTTCTTAACTTTTACTTTTGAGACAGTTGACTTTCAATTAGGTCATCCATTGAATGCAGATTGGCAGTGGTTTGATTTACCCACTTTTAGCTGAAACTTCGTGGTAGACACAAGAGACTCACATTATTTGCAAATCAGAAATGGATGTTAACTTATGCTATGCAAGAAAACACCATGAAAAGTATCCTTCAATGCCTTTTGGCAATTAATTTTTCACATTTGTCAAGATGAAAGGGGAAAATGATCTTTGTACTCACAAAGTTCGTTACTCTTTCAGAAGCTCCTTTTTTTGAAAGTGTGAGCTATTCTTTCAGAAGTTCAGTTTTTTGTGACCAACACTGCTGCTGTGTTTTTACATCCTACCTGTCCTTTATGGCCTCAGTCAGACAGGGCTTTTCTGTTGACACTCTGAACACTAATGGTTTTGGCCACGGGTCATCTTCTTTGTTAAGTGACAGGATGGCTGATGCTGGAGGTTACAACCTTAAATTAACATGGATAGATGAATCTCCTAATCAGAAAAATAATTGTCAATCTCATTCCCACCAGCACAATAGCATTTCAATTTTAGTTTAACAACTAGATTAAATAATCACTCATGGTTATTTAACTGGAGATGTAGCATTCATGGTTGTGAACCTGTGATCTTCTCATCTGGTTGAAAGTTTTTGCATTATTTACATAACATGATAAATGCTCTCCTAATCTTCAAAGCAAAAAGACGTACTTATTAAAGATGGGAAGAGATTGTTTTAGATCATGAGATACTCTAAAGGCCTGCATGGGATGTCCATGTTTTCCCCTCCTTGGGAAACATATAGTCAGTTGAGATGAACATAAGGGGCTGGAGACATGGACACCATGGATCATTCTAGCATGTTCATATAGTAATAGCAGAGATAAAAATATTTTTTCCTAAGATGCAAGTTCTACAAATATGATAGTTTGCCATTCATTCTGTTTTCATCTTTCAACTGTAATCTTCTTACCTTCCCCTCTCCCCAAAATAAAAAAAACACCAACCTCCCAAACAAAATCAGAACCTCCTAAGAAATTTTATTATGCAGGTTGTTCCCTTTTTGACAACAAAAGCCTGCTGTGAAGTTTGTGGAATTTAAAGGCAGCCTTCTTAGTTGCTGTGGTGAGTTCTTGCATTCCCATGAAACATTGAATTTTTGATCACTTATTGCCCTATGCATCTTTACTGGTAATATGTAACCTCCATCCTTGTAACCCACTCAACCCATTCTCTGCAACTACTGTGGTGAATGCATCAAAAACAGTTGAATGTTGTAGAGATGCTTTCCTCCAAAAAAATGTTGGATATTTTTTTCCTAAAACAAAATCCAAATGACTATTGTCTACCTTTATGTGTTGGAATGTACGTTCATACATATGTTGTGTACGTTCATGTGTTTGAAGGGGAGATCTGATTTTGATTATGCCTTGAACTTGAAGATTCATCTCTTTTCAGTATACCTGACACCCTGATATTTTGTGACATTAATTTTTGTAAAACTGTTGCTACCAAATTCGTTCATCTTTGCCTTATGTGAATTGGGTAATTTTAGACTAGCTGGCTGTCAGTTTGTTGGTTGCCACTGTAAAGACATTGGCATTATGTATCGGTCACTGTTTGTAGGCTTAATAAAGCTAAAGCTAAAGCGTATTGGAATCCGTTTCTAGAGTTTGGAATATATCCTACTGTTTGGAAAGGGAAGATCTGTTCCAAACATATGTTTGGACTACACTTTCTCATTAAATGTTTTATGGTAGAGTTCACAACTTTTTTTCAAAATTAATGTCTATCAAGGTTCATTCCTTCTTTAGCTTTTAATGTGATGCATATGTTATTTCGTATCATGTTATAAGGTAATTGGAGCACCAATCTTGTTGCACATGAATGGCCAAAATGCTGTCAACTTCCTGTATAACATATCCATCTCTGGCCTGTTCCATACATGCTGGGTGATGCCAACATTTAAATTCTTAGTTGTGAAAGTGACAAGCACTGTTCTGCTGGCTGTTTGTTGCTGAATAGGTTTTTATTGCGCTCATTTCTTTTCATTTTTCATCTTGTAACTGCATATCATTCATTTTTGTTCATGGTCCAAATTTAAGCTATAAGCAACTGATCAATAAGATGGATTTTGATTTCTCTTTTCTTTATTTCTTTCTCAACTTTCTTTTACCTGTCAGAAATTATCAAATAGTTCTTCATTATCTACCTTCAGCAATTCCTTAGAGAACATTTTGATGCTGAAGCTCCTGTGCACCATAACTATTATCAGATCTCATAGTTTAACTTGTACTCTTGAAATGGTAGTATATATACCCATATTCATACGATACATTTTTGAAATATTTTCTTGTTTGTACAGGTCTTCCTCATGTTCTGTCTGCTTGTTACTCTATATTTTGCTAAGGAAGTCCCACTGGAATCAAGATCTGCACAGCACTTATCGGACTCTTCTCCTCTGCTCAATAATTCTCAGCAACGTGACCATGAATCATCACAAGCAAATTTGGAGAAGCAAGACAGTGGTCGAGGTTCTGAAATCTTGGGCAAAGCTGACTCTGATGGTCATTTGGATTTTAATTCCGACGTTAACCGGGACCAAATTGAAGCCTTTAGTGATGGACCTGGGGCAGTCTTGATTAAAATCTTAACCAGTTTGAGGCATCTACCACCTGGAATGCATTCAGTGCTGCTTGTCATGGCTCTTACCTGGGTATGCAGTTTGGTCTTAACTTTCATGCAACTATATTATATTGATCTCTTTTCAATCTCAAATGTTCTTCCTCTCCTCTCACTGATAGTTCTTGTAAAATGAGTTTCATTATTTGATTACAATCATCTGGGTATGCTTTGTTTCAACTTATGCAGGTGTCATGGTTTCCATTTTCCTTTTGACACTGACTGGATGGGACGTGAAGTCTACCATGGGAATCCAAATGGGATCCATCTGAAAGTCTTGCTTATCAAAATGGTGTCAGAGAAGGTGCATTGGTTTGCTATTGAATTCAGTAAGATCTCGTGAGCAATTAGTTTGCTTCTTTCTAGTTGTACATATTCTTGATGTAAAAATGCATCATGTGAATTCCAATTGATAAACCTTGGTGATCTACGTGATCCAAGAAATGCTTCAAACTGAGAAAATCAAGGAGACTGTATATACACATCACCAAGCGGTCACAAGATGAATATGTTTTCAACAATAACAAATGTTTAGTTTCAGCAAACAATCAGACAGCATCTGAACCACTGGAATTTGGTCAGCATGTGTTTCAAGTACATTTTTGTGAACAATATTGATTAGCCATTTGGGATGTCCAGCATGCATTTTTGCAAGAAGGATAACTATGATAGTTTGTGTGCCCTAGAAGCATCAAATAATACAATGGTACTTTGTGTTAAAACAGGAAATTAAAGCAACTTTTTACTTCTGACTAGGTTGTTCTTGGGGTTAGCTCACTCGTCATTGACCCGATGTGTCGAAGAATGGGTGCAAGATTAGTTTGGGCTATGAGCAACTTTATCGTGTTCATCTGCATGGCAGCCACAACGATCATAAGTTTGTTGTCCATCAGTCAGCTCTCTAATGGAATTCAGCATGTTATTGGAGAGAATACAGCAATCAAAATTGCAGCATTGGTTATATTTTCCATTCTTGGCTTTCCTCTATCTGTAAGCATAAAGCTGCATGATGCATTCGTGTCCATTCTTGCCTGCTAAATTGTTATGTGATAATACTCTTTGCATGTTGCAGATTACATATAGCGTGCCATTCTCTGTGACTGCAGAGTTGACTGCTGATACAGGAGGTGGACAAGGTTCGTATCTTATTGATCTTTTGATGTTTGCTCACTGTTGTTTGCCATTCTTGTTCTAATACACAACTTCCATGTGTATTCAGGATTGGCTACTGGGGTTTTAAATCTTGCAATTGTTATTCCTCAGGTTTGTGATATGTACTTTTGCTTATATATTCTTTTATTCCTGTCTGCTGCTAATATCGTTTAAGTCGATTCTGAAGAGCATAAATCCTGGTTCAATCTGTAGATAAACAGTTCAGTAATCCATATGCTTGCTAGGGAATTGACCTCACCTTTTACTACTTTATTGTCTCCCTCTTTAGAATGAGCCATTAGTTCCATGCCGACATCTTTGACTGCAGGGCATTTTTTTTTTCTAAAGTGTGCTTTGAGTAATGAATGTTGTTGATTGATCCTGTCTGGAGAATTGGGCAAGTGAGATTATTGAATTAATTGTCTATGGGTCTGATGGATGTTCAAATGCACTGTCTTTACCTATTGTGGTTTGCCTTTAATGGTTTCAAAGGGGAGGAAGATAAATATAAAATCCATCCGTAATCAAGCAAGCGTAAAGAAGGATCCCCTTGCCTGGGTAAGAAAATGGAAAGACGAGATAAATATATGGTTAACATAAGTTACTCGGTCCTGGACTGATCTTAAGAAAGTAAGAAACTGGTATCAAATATCTTTAGTAAGGAAGATACTAGGTGTGGCCAGTTCCAGTCTTCTATACTTGTTAGCCTATTTAGTATTAAATATATTTGTCTCATCTTTATCCCTTTGCTTAAACTTGGTATATAAGCTAATTCAGGAACATAACTCCAAAGAATCTTACTGGGACAACCAGACAAGTTAGAAAGGAAGAGCAGATTATTCCTAATCCCTCTATTACTTAATGTTTTTGATCCACTTGTGAACTTGTTAAACGGTCTAAAAAATTTGTAATTGGAAGGCTTTAACCATATATGAGCATGTGGATTTTCAGAAGTTCACAGCTAGCCTTGGTTCCTTGCTGTCCTTTTTTGAGAAATACGTAAGTTATCATCTGGTGATCAGATGAACTGTTAATTTTGATGAGTTGAGTAGTTCATCTGTGGCCTCTTATGTGGGGTTTATCGGTTCAATGATATGGATAAAGTATTTTACTCACAAGATACAGAATCAGTGACAAAAATCATGACTAAATATGCATTGTCGACATCAAAGGTTACCCCTGTTTCCTTCTAACCAAAAAATGAGGGTGTCGCTAGAATGATCACCGGAATTTTTTTTTCCTCTATCCAACCTAAGTTTTGGCTAGAATTCTGTAGGCATATTTCTTCTGAATAATACTGATCAATACTTGCTAAGTTTACGTTATCTGCATGCAGATGATTGTGTCCCTTGGGGCAGGCCCCTGGGACGCTCTCTTTGGAGGAGGGAACATTCCTGCCTTTGCTTTAGCTTCTGTCTTTGCTCTTGCGGCAGGCATTCTTGCAGTTCTAAAGCTTCCAAGGCTTTCAAATTCCTACAGTTCCGCTGGCTTCCATGGACTTGGTTGATTTCCTACTCAACACAAAATTACATTTTTCAGAAGTTTGTAAATCAGCCTCCACATCTCATTCAAATTCATTCACATCAATTCGGTTTTGCCTACAATAATAGCTCATAGGTATATAAATTTTTGGTTTCACGGGTAAGATTTTACTGCGAAAGTATAGATTCAATAATAGCTCATAGGTATATAATTTTTTGGTTTCACGGGTAAGATTTTACTGCGAGAGTATAGATTCATGTGCATACTAATAAGCAGATCACATGAAGTTTGTATCATTACCACCACGGCCTTGGCTTATACTTTAAATCTTGTACCTAATTATTTGGTGAAAAAAAAAACAATCTCCATTTTTATGATGGCAAAAAACGAAGCAAGCATGCCTAGTGTTTTATTTTTGATTCTCATTACTACCCTTTTCCCCTTTGTTAAGCTTGCTCTGATGGACGTAACCAAAGCTGCTTCTAGCCTCTTAGTAAGACCATGTTTGCTTATTCCACCTTTGGTGAAGGCAACAGGCAGATTGATTTGCCTCGCTTGGCACTGATGACCCAATCCCTGGTGCTGGGCACGAGCTTATTCCTGATGGCCTCCATTGGACTTTCTGTGTGCCCTGTGGAGCAGCTTCATGTTGCCTTCTGTTACTCCCAGAATTAGTTTCTTGAAATTTTGGTTTGTTTGGTTGGTATCCTGAAAACCTTTTGCTATTGTAGTATGTGACTAGAATAAGCTTGAAACTGGATTGAAATTAGTTTAAGCTATACGGACATTGCAAGCTATATCAAGAGGAAATTAGTAACTCCCAGATTTTCATATTCATGCTGGCCTAGCAGTTACAAGAAAGGTTTGAAGAACATTTCATAGGTAACTTTCTTTGGAGCGAACAGCATTTTGTAGCCTATTGTAAACGTCCTGGTTAATTAATTCAAGTTAATGGCCACTAAGTAAGGTCGCTTGGAATCTGGAGAAAAGGTGGATGCATCATCTTAGAATTCTAACAAATTAAGGTACCAACCGAGAGCAAATTTGGAATCATCCAAAGAAATCTATATAAGTGAAGTAAAATCTAGTCTCTCTTTTTTTTTTTTTTAATAGAGGTGAAGGAGGCCAGAGCCACCCTGTCCTTAAACTCCCCCAATCTCACTTAGGCTGGAGATTGAGCTTAAGTTCACGGAACAAAGGGTTAAGTAAATGTGGGATGAAGCAAGGGCAAGTGCCACTCCCAACCAAATCTGCAACCTCTTATCTAAGAGGCGAGAGGTAATACCGTGAGGCGAGAGGTCATGTCATTTGAGCAAATGCTTGCTGATGCAACATCTGATCTAATATTTTGGAAATTCAATTCATGCATCAAATTAAATGATGTCAATTCGTAACTACTAAAAAATTTGCAGATGCATAAGCTTTGCCCAAATGACCGGACCATGCGGTATGCATAAAGTCTAATAAATGAGTTTTAGTCTATAGTCCAAATAGTCGAAGTTGAGTGAAACGTATACCATAACGATATCCATCCATAACGTTAAAGATTTTGGATGGGTTAGCTGCAGTGCCATACTCGTTATGATAATTGATAAAGCACTTTGGATAAACAGTGTTTAGATTTAAGGTCATGTAAATCACCTTTTAGACACCAATGGAGAATCCCTGGCAAAACTTCTCTCTGACTAATGATAATACTATTTTAAGGGACAGCTACCTAAGCATTAACCTTGTCTGATGAACAGCACTGGCCTGTGGATTTGCATACAGAGATACGCTAAAAGAACATGGATCAGAGGTGATCCGTTTTGCTACCGAGAGAACAAAAAGACGGCCCTTTGTTGGTTAGTTCCATATGTAATCCAAGGGCCCGTATATTCGAACCTACCGTGCAGGATATAATTTCTTTTATGCACTCGAGCACCATTCTGCTTTGATATTTTATTAAAAAAAAAGAAGGCTTAATTATTTAAAAAATTGAATTTTTTAAATTTTATATTTATTCTAAACTTCAATTTATTGTACTTAGATCATCGAATTTTAAATGTTGCAATTTCTCTCCTTAGTACTACTTTCATTTAAAGACCATGACAAAATGATCATGTGGCATCACATGATGTACAGTGGAAGCTGATATAGTATGAAACTAGCCAATATAGAATCATAAACTCCTTTCCCTTTCCCTCTTCTTCTAGATGGGGTTCAAACTTCTCCTTTCCTCTTTCCTCCTCTTCAAGCTAAGATTTAAGCTTTTCGTCCTCTTCTAACTAGAGTTTCTTCTTTTCATTTTTCTCCATTTATTTCTACCATTACCTTATCCGAAACCTCCATCACTTGTACGTCCTCTTTTTTAGATGCTCAGGGAGGAGACAAATATGTGGCCTTAGCATAGTTGAAGGAATTTCATAACTTGGATAGGTTATTATATAAGAGAGATTTGCCTTCAGTGATATATATTTAATAAAAATGACTTCTCAAGAGTCGTGGGAGTAGTGGAGGTAGATTTGGTTGTGGTGGTGAAGATGATTTTAGTGGTGGTCATAGCAAAATTTTAGAATTATTGATGGTAAAAGTGAAGATACCGATGATGGTATAGGAGGTGGTAGAATTTAGAAGAAGTAGTGATAAAAAGAAATAATAACTTAGGTAAAGAGGAAAAGAAGAAAGAGTTTTCAAAATTTATATCAGTTATTTCATACCATATTAGCTTCCATTATGTTACATGATAGCATGTAATCATTTCTATCATGGAAAGAAAGTAGTAGTCTGGAAGAAATTATAATATTATAAATATTAGATAATTTGCTTGCAACTAATCGAAGTTTGGAATAAATATCAAAAGGAGTTGCTTCGGTGCTCCTTTAACTATTCTTTATTAGATAAAGATAATTAAGTAATTTTGGATACATTAAAAAGAATTGCTTTGGTGCTTCTCCTGCTGCCTCTCTTCCTTCTTCTCTCTCTCTTTGCGCCACCCTCTCATTGCCTCTTCCCGCTCGTTGGCTGTCTTTGAGCCACGTCAACTGTCTTGACCTCCTTTCTACCACATTCGCTACCTCTTAAGTCAGCCTTCTCCCTCCTCGTCTCTCATCCTCCTCTCTCTCCTCACGTCATCCCTCACCATCTCTCCACCGCATCGACCACCTTCCATGCCAATTCCCTCCCCTTATCACCTCTCCTCGCCTTGTTCCCTTGTTGCCTCTTCGCTACATCGACTACCTCTTGCATCGGTGCTCACCATCTCTCTTCATACCATCCTCCTCCTCAAGTGGCAATCTCTCACGATCCTCCTCCCTCTCCTAGCATTGTCCTCCTCCTCAGGCAATGATCTCTCATGATCTTTAAGCAGTGGCAGTCCCATGATCTCCAAGCAGCTCTTCTTCTCTTTGGTAGCTCTCCTCCTCTTCTCTCTCTTATCTTCGTCGATGATAACAATGCATGGATCAGGCCGTCATGGATCAGGCCACCGATGCTCTCCGCTCCTCCTGACACCATCTCCCAACCTGGCTACTTGGATTGTGAGATTCCTCCATCCCACCATTCCTCACCGATCATGACTCCGATCTCCTATGCTGCCACCCCAGCAGTGAGAATAGGATGGGTGTGTGCAAGCGCGGGACTGCGATAGCATTCGAGACGGATGTTGGACACGACAAGGTGGTAGGAGATTTTCATCATCGCAGCATGAAATATAATTTGAATTATTTATCGTATCAACTATTTATAGGATCAATTAAAATTAATTATGAATAAATCAGTACCATCCATTTGAAATCAAATAGTCAAAAAAAAATATATTAATGATAAAAAATCAAAAGAACTTTGAAGCATCAAGAAACCTAATACGGAAACCTGAAAACGTCCAAGATTTTTAAAAATTTAAGTCAAAGAGAAAAGAAGAGAAATCGAAACGATTCCTATATAAAGGGGAACTACGAGGACGTCCTCGTCTCGCTTTTTTTTTTTCCCTCCCACTTCCGTTCGCTCGGCGACCGTGACTCCTGCCGAAACGGCCGTGGAGATGCCCTACTCCAACGGTGGCCCGAAGGCGGAGACCCCCAGCAACGGGGGATCTGCCGCTGAGGCCGAGAAGAAGAAGGCCCGCGAGAGCGAGCGGCGCCGGCGACGGAGGAAGCAGAAGAGGAACAACAAGGCTTCGTCCCTCTCCGCCGACGCTGGCGGCGACCAGAGCGAAGGAGGCCGAGGTCTCTCTCTGCACTCTCACCTCCTCGTGGTTTATCCTATCCAGACGGTTAGGGTTTCTCTTTTTCAATTTATCCATCAATTCTCCTAGTATTTCAAGAATTGTCATAGTTCTCAATCGATCCATTGTCTTGTTGCGGTATTTGCTCAAGGAATAGGGTTTCTTGTTTAATTTTTTATGGTTTCTTTCAGAATTCTAGATCTGGTTTCTTGATGTCAGTCCAACCGTCATTGACCTAGTTAAAATTGCTTCTGGAAAGTGTTTCGTAGCTTGCTGTGTTATTTTTACGAAATCTTGGCCCAATATTTCTGATGCGTATTAGGTTGAGGTGTCCGTTGGAGTATGTTCCTGAGAATGCTGATGTAGAAGAAAGTTTTCTTGAAGATTCTGCTGCCAGTGCAGAGATATGGGAGGGAATAGAGTACAAAACTTTTAGTTTGAGGAGGAATAGTTTCTTTAACTCATTCTTTTTGTGTTGTTACAGGATGATTTCATAAAAGATGAGGCTGCTGCATCTAGATGCAGCATCCAAGAAGAAAGGGGATTCTGATTCCGTGGAGGGAGAGCAGGATACTCAGCAGAAGGAGAAGGGGCAATCTAACAAAAGAAAAAGGGTTAGTTTTGCTTAAGTTATTTCATTGTTTCGTTCTCACTTCCATAAAGCTTAACTTGTTGCACATTTTGCATCTGCAAACGAGAATGAAAATGGCTGAGCTGAAACAACTATGCTCAAGGCCTGATGTTGTTGAGGTGTCTTATATAAATCTCTCTCTCATGCGCATGCATATATATTTTGACAACTGCATGACAAATTTGCTTATGAGGATGCATAATAGTCAACAATTTTGGTTCCTTCAGCTATATTTCTCCAATGAAGATTTTTATCTTATTTAAATTGGGAGAATAAGCTTTATGATTATGTAATGTCTGCTGGACCTTGTTTTCTACCTATGCTATCAGGGGGAAAAAAATTCTGCTAAATGACTTACGAATAAAATCCATGTTTGCATAATTTTTAGCTGGATAGATTTTAGCAGTTGTATTATTTATGTTATATTTCAAATTTTTGGTGCAACTTTTAAAGTAGAGCAGTTGGGTTTCAAAATAAATCTGAAAAGTTCCTCACTTCCAGCTATCATAGAACTTATGTGTTTGCTAGGAAATAGTTTGTTAGCCACTGCACATATCCCCTCTCGAGCACTCGTTTATTGCCTATATTAGTCCATTAAATGTGCATCTTTTTTTGGTGAAAATTAGATGTTCATCCTTTATTCTCTAAGGTATGTTATAATCGTTGTTAGCGTGCTTGAAGGAATGTTAGTTATTGAAAGGGATTCCACCAATACTACTTGTTGCAGCCAATCTCCTCGTCGCCTGATCGCCGGGAACGAGCACCTGCAAAGGAAAGTCCGCACTGATCGGAGATGCCTCCGGCGGGAACCCTTCGACGGTCAAGTCAGAGAGGAGACTAGGCAACAGTAGAGAGGAACCAGGGGAGACTCAGCAGTGACGAGCTGAGAGATTGGTTAGGTTGGCTGGGTTTACCTTAAGCTGTTGTCTTACCCCGTTTTATAGTAGGAGGCGGTATGGTCCTGCTGTCGGTGATGTAGACAACTGTGGAGTTGTCAAATCGCCGTGGGCTGTCACATCGTCAGGGGTTGCCATGTCGTCGATGGGTTGACAGATCCTAGGAATTAATTCGTGTCCTTGGCAGGATAACGTCCCAGGTCCCTAGCAGGGCAACGCCCCCCTGACGGTCGTACGGCATGTGCTTGACAGGACTGCAGCCCATGTCGGTCGTTCGGCATCTTTGGAGGGGCTGGCCGACTATACGTCGGGATTCGAATGTCGGTGGTTACTCGAAAGCACAGTCGTCGTTTGGAAGGGTCCGTAGAAGTCGGACGTCGGCGGTCCCACCCGACAGGGAGTCGGTGATGCAGGTTCGGCCCTTCGGATGATCGGAGGCAGCGTTGGCCTGTTAGGCCGACACACTCGGGCCGAGCATCATCGATAATTGCTGCCGGTGTCGCCCGTTGTCGGACGGGTGAAGTCAGTCGGTCCATCTCGAGGATGGATCGGCGTCGAGATCAGTCGGTGAGTCGGCGTCGGGGTCGGTCGGTATATCCCAACAGTTGCCCCCCCACTCCTGAGTCTGATGTCGCATTAGCCTGCGTCACCACGTGGGCAGCGGCCTCGGGCGAAAGGAGTGGATTTCCATCACGTCATGCCCCGACTCTGCCGACGTCATCAA
>KE504644.1:2089670-2109576 GCA_000441515.1 Elaeis oleifera
GTAGGAGGCGGTATGGTCCTGCCATCGGTGATGTAGACAACTGTGGAGTTGTCAAATCGCGTGGGCTGTCACATCGCCGGGGATTGTCATGTCGTCGATGGGTTGACAGGTCCTAGGAATTAATTCGTGTCCTTGGCAGGACAACGCTCCAGGTCCCTGGCAGGGCAACGCCCCCCTGACGGTAATTGCTGCCGGTGTCGCCCGTCTTCGGACGGTGAAGTCAGTCGGTCCATCTCGAGGATGGGTCGGCGTCGGGATCAGTCGGTGAGTCGGCGTCGGGGTTCGGTCGGTGAGTTGGCGTCGGGGGTCGGTCGGTATATCCCAACACTACTCGTGAGCACGAGCAGGAGGTTGTAGAGGACCATGGAATTATCAAGTTTAATTAAGATGCTTTATGGATCAATATGGGTACCCTGTCTCTACTAGGTGGTTTAGCTGGCGGATTGTTTGAAATTTTTAAGGAGGCATTTTTGCATGTTGTTTGTTGTCCATGGGCTTCCTGTAGGCATGGTTTAATCCACCTCAAATAACAATGAGGCATCCTCAGGTTGATCTTCTACGCAGTCAAAAATCAGACAAAGTGGATGTCACCATACAACCAGAGGAGTTGGAAGTTATGGATGATGTTTGGAAGCCAATTGAACTTGTGACAAATGCTTGATAGATCAGGTTGATGGTGATAATATGTTTATAATCTAGTTTTGATTTTATATCACAGGTATGAGGAGGCACGAGAAGAAGAGAAGCTGCGAAACCAGAAGGAAGATTTCAGTGACATGGTCGCAGAGGTTTGTTTGTCTTTTTTTTCCTTAATATATATATATATATATATATATTATCTTTATTTGTCTGAATATACTGATGCGACTTGGAGTTATCAACCACTGCAGGCAGAGAAGAAAGGAAGCGCAAGACGAAGGAAAAGGTAGGGAAATCAAAGAAGACGGAATTAAATTCTAGGTCCGATCACCTGCGCCTGGTCCGTGTATGCTTACACAGGCATGCACTTAAGGAATCCAGTACGTTTAGACGGTTCCTAAAATCTGGATCTATGGCTTCAGAGACCCTTTTTACTGTAAACATGACTCCATGTTAAGGTAATTTATCTTTTCTGCTTTCCAAACTCAGAATACCCCCGCCCGCCCGGCATGTAACAGTTGTGTCATGACCATTTTTCTTACATTTTTCATGGTCATAGCTGCTAATTTGATTTTTACCTTTTCTTTTTTGCTTTTAATTTTTTCACTGGTGCAGCTGTGTAGCACAGAATACAGTGCAGAGGTTAAATCTGCTGTAACAGTGCAGAAGTTGAAGACTGCCGCAGCTTCTCTCGGCATGCCTCGTGTCGAACACCATCAGATTTTTCATGCCTTTTGTCGAACACTTGGCATGCCTCGCATTCCTGGTTTTATGTATGCTTCACATGATCGATATGCTACCAGTATAGAATTCTTTTTCCAAGAACAATCAATCGAAAAATTGACATGTAGGAACGATGGGCTTATTTTACACCTTCCTTATGAGTACTGGCTTGCATGCTTCTCTTGGTATAGGCAACTTGATGTACTGGTGACCAATCCATTACGCACCGTCAAAGTTATCTGCTGGGTGCCCCGTCTTTGACCTCCCTGATGATCTGCCATAAGGATTTCTACGACAGTTAATAACCCGCTCCCGCCCGCTCAAATGGCAATCGTTTTCAGACATACACTATAACTCCAAGGTAGGCTACATGAGGAACAAAATAAGTGTGATCCTCCGATAGCGGTCATATAACGGTGAAAGTGAGAGTGCATGGTACGAATTGTATGAGTGACATAATAATTGCATAGTATGAATGGTATGAGTAATTTATAATAAGATGATGAGAAAAATTCAAAGGGGAAAGAATCCAACCAAGGCAGTCTTAAATTTGGATGATAAAGACCTAAATTTCATATGTTTATCCTTGAGATTACAGAAAGCCATTAGAACTTTCTAACTACAGACATCAACTTTTTGAGGTCTTAACAGCAGTGCATCATAATCTGCTCTTCATACACCTTATCTTGTATCACCATCACTCCATGACAAACCCATAAACTCCATGGATGTTTCCCTTATTGAACAACCAATCTAAAAGCATTCTGATGAGCCTGATATACTGAGTTGCTTTTGTTCCATGAGAGGACAAGCTGTTTGATGGCAAAGATTGAATCAATGCATGGTTGTCACTCAATTTGTAGTCTAGAAATTGATTTTTCGAAGTGTATTCATGTATGTATAATTAGAGAACAGCACAAACAACTTCCGAAACCTGCAGAACCACAAGCAAACGTTAAAGATGAATAGAAAATCTTCAAATGCAGGAACACTTCATGAAGAACGAGTTATTAGTTTATGTCTATCATTAAAAGGCTATCCACTACTTGTGTTGTGTCTGTATACGCATATGATGCTCTCGCACTGGCAATGTACATGCTGTAGGCCAAAGCACTTGTTATTTCTAAAAGAAATTGTGATCCAAAACTCCAGTAGGATGCACATATTTTGGAAGGGGAAATTACTAAAATAAGATGACATGTTATCCATGGTGAGGGATGGGTCACGCACGAATATGCAAGTTGGATTACATAATCAACAGACTATTAAGTTCCAAGGACAATCAATCAGTTATTTGTACATAACTATATGTGATGAAAAGTTTGAAAACTAGAGTACTTATTCTTGGAGGAACATATGCTTGACATCGGCTCCTTTTTCAAGATATATGCAGAAAGAGGTGGAGCATGTCCCAGAGTATAGAACTATTAATTCAACAAAGGGAATAGGAGGCTAAAAAATCATTCCAAGAATGCTGCAGGAGGAATGTATTTCTTCCAATATCATACAAGAGATTTTTTTCCCCCCACAACAAACAGCAAAGAGAGAGCAACAAACACCTGGTTTTGTTTTCTTCCTTCACCACCTGTGTCATCAGCTCCTATTGAACAGATGATTATGCTTTTTTTTTCTTTAAACTTTTAGTCTTAGAAGTATATAACAATGAAAAGACCATGACTTTGTCATAAAAGGATTTTCTCTAATTCATTAATTGAACAATATAAATAGGCTAGTTTTATCAAATAGCCACTATTCACCAGAGGAAAGTCTTAGGGATGCATACCAAATCCACTGGCTCTCATGCTCTGCCATTGCACAGTAGCTTTTGCGAGGAAGGCTGTTGGGTATGCAATACATCTGTCTTCCTGGATTGGATAGAGAGCATAAGATAGACAACCAGATGTCTACAGGGCCACTATACTTGCGAAGGATATTCGTACTGATCTGAAAATTCATAGCAAGAAATACATTATTTGCTGTTTTTCTAGTCAGAGTACAAATCTCCGGTCTGAAAATTATTATAGAGAAGAGTTGTAAACAGTGCAAGAAAAAGATGATGAGTCAAACAATTTCCGCTCCCAAATTCATAATAGCAACTGACAAAATCCACACAGCCGACTTATCTAAATCATTTGTTGTTTCATGTTCATATTATAAAAAGAAAGGAAGCAGGAACCCTATTATGCAACTTAAGAAGCATGCATTCGAATATGCAGTAACCCAATGAATCTAGATGTTCAAACTCCTAAAAGTAAACTAAGCAATAGCCTGTCCTGAAATAACAACACATAACATGATATCTGTAGGGATAGGCACAAATCATGAAGGAATGTGAAGTTGTTGACTGGGCAAAAACTGACATAAAACATGTCTCTTGTTTATATCAGCAATAATCTTGGCAATCAAGCACTTTGAATTTGATCATCTAGATTAAAACTTCAGTTTGCAACACTGCAATGCACAAATGGTGGGGACAAATACATCAGTTGAATGCATGGCTATCTCTGCAATGCAACAACAGTTGACTGCTTATGTTGTAGCACAGCTGTTAATTATTGGGTGCACAAGCACATACCTTAGTTGCAAAAACTTCTACATAGGATGGTGCACCCCTTCTAAGATCTTTCAAAAAAAAAAAAAAAGAAATTGTCCTAGCACCTGCTTCCTAGGCTCTTTTTTTCCCTTCAACTTTCTTTTAAATTATAAATAACCTGCTTTCCACTTGCTGCACCTAGGGCTAGAACAGTGTGATTGGTCAAAGAATAGGACAAGGTATGGAGCAAGGGGATGGCAATCGGCTGGAGATGAGGGAGACCTGGCAAGTGCAAAGTGACCACCAAGGGCAAGATTGAGGCAGATAATGATGTTGGGGATGCTTGTCGAGTGAAGTGGGAGACAGCCAGAAAAGCCAGGGAGTTCATATTGGTATTGCCAAGAATGAGATTGGAGCTGTCTAAGAGGCTAGGAGAGCTCATGATGGGTCATGGACAGGATTGAATTGATTATAGAGGTCAAGGGAGAGGTCCTTTTTTCAGTTGGGGAGGATGGGATGGGTGGGTGTGGGGTTGGAACAAAAAAGAGAAAAGTTTGAAGAATGAGAAGAAAGGAAGGTGGAAATGGGGGAAATAATTGAGGCCAGCAAGGTGAGGATACAGAGGTGGGGAACAAATGAGAGAAGGAAAACCATTCATAGGAGATAAGCTTTCCATTATGTTAGAGACAAGGTTAACAACAACAACAACAACAATGTCAAACAGTTGAACTCAGGTAGGACCGTGCAAGTTACAAACAATTACTATTGGACTCTGATTAATGGGTTTAAGTGTTGCTTCCTGAACCTTGTACATGCTTCATGCTTGGTTTCTCTAGCCAGGCTTGATTGGACTCAGGCCAAACATCAATTTACTATTATCTCTCAAGATAATCACAAACATAAGCCTTGTCCAGTTATTTTGGGTCAGTTATAACATCTAAAATGCCTATAAACCACAAATCAGATATAATTTGAAGTTCTTTTAAACATTATTTAATAATACATGAAGTAAAGTTTACCATCAACTGTATACGTTACTAAATTGTTCCTAATAAAATGAACCATATATGACTTTTATTTGATGCATGGCTCATTAATCCTTCTGATATTTCTCATCTTTATTGCATGTTAAAATTATAATAGTGAGGTCCAAAAACAATGAGTCATCGATCTAGTGCAAAGTATGTTTTGTTGATCAGATAAATAGGACAGTTTTCTGAACATGGGCCAATTGCTGCAAAAGCATAGTTGGTAAAAATTTGCATTTACACCAATCTCACATAACCACTGCAATATCAGTTCGGTTTTCTTCACTAACCTACTCTCTCTCTCTCTCACTCACTCATTTTCTTTTCTTTTTTTTCTTTTGTTGGGGTGGGGGGGGGGTCTAGAAGGTAATTTATAGAACATCAATGCCTTTTCAAATTGAATAAATTGATTAGAACTAAAATTACTTATGAAAAAAGCAACTTACGTGAAATAATTCGATCATAAGCATGTAAATGAATCCACATATGGCATAAAGATTTAACATGACAAACATGAACACCTAATTGCTGAAAACACACACAAAACAGAGCAGTCTTTAACAATTAAACTATATTAATTAGCAGCTCTAGGACAGAATAATGCCTGCATCTTAAAAATTAGGGAAATTACAATTTCATACCCTCAAGTTTGGATGATTTCCACACGCACACCCCCTCATCTTTAAAAATTCTCAAATAGACCCTTCAAGTTTCTAAAGTGTCCAAAGTGGTCCTATCATTCATCTCCGTTAATAGTGATGGCACATGACCATCACATGATAACATAAATTGTGTAGAATGAAAATGCCCTTAGTATCATGTAATTCATTTCTAAATAGGTTCTCTTACACACCTAAAATAATGTGCTATGGGCCCCACATGAACTTGTCTAAGTAGCATGCTTTGAATGGGTTCTCTACATCCAAAGAACCCAAGGCAAGGGGAGGGAGAGGGAGAGAGACCATAGCAGCATATGAAGAGTAGAAACCCACCCCCCATCATACGTAGAAATAGTGGGAACTAGCGGTATGGCAGGAGGCAGAGTTGCAATATGAGAGGAGGGTGGGCATGAAGAGGGTGGCTTCTAGGTTTGTAGAAACAACCAATTTGAGTTTCAAAATAGCCATGAGATCAATGGAGGTACCCTCTCAGTGGCATCAGAGAAACACATGCCCCACCATACAAAGAAACAACGAGAAGTACAGGTATGGGAGGAGGACACAAAGTTGCAGTATGGGAGGACGATGCTTCTAGGTTTATAGATTTCATCTTTCTTGGGTGGCGAGGTGGTGGCACTATGAAGGAAAAGTTTTCCTTGGAGGAATACATTGGTGGCGGTGCACATCTCTACCGGAGAACAGGGTGTGGAAAAACTCAAGGGGTTAGTTCTAAAGCGGTGGAACAGCGGCCAGTAGGAGAGTCCTGGGAATTGGAGATGTGTAGACTGTTCACTGGGAGATCAGAGAGGGAGAGGGTGGATTCGGCATGGTCGATTTCATGAGGATCATTGGGTAAGGGTACTCTGTCTTAGAGACTTGGAGTTTAGATTGGAGGGGAATATTAGAAAGAAGATATGAGTTTTATTTTATTGATTCTAGAAGAGAGACAAAATGGAGGGAGGGAGGGAGGGAGGAGGGAGGTGGGATGGAAGAGGATGGGAAGGGGAGGCTGGTGGCTTGGCTCCTCGAAGTTATGGCTGATCCACTTATCATTTGTCCTGTTTTGCTAGTGAACGCAGCAAATGCTTACATATACTTTCTAAAGAGGAAGTTGGGATGCCTTGGGTGGGGAACATAAACAACTTTTGTCTTACACTGATGTTCATCATTTGGAGTACAGTGTCGATAGCAAAATTTAAGTTTAAAAATCATGAATAGGGATTCCTTTTAGAGAAACCCATGCTCCTTTCTTTCAAAGCACCACCACATCATCCATCCAAGAAAGATGAATCTTCTGACAAAGAAGTCAAAGATTCAAGGAAGGAGGAGATGGGGTTGCTGTATGGGAGGAGGCAACGGTGGCCACTAGAGAAGTAGCCATTGGAGAGTTGGAAGGAGGTGGAGGAATCAACCAAGAGGCCTATGGGGGTGGCTTTGGGGATGGTGGAGTTGAAGTGGTTGGTGTAGGAAATTCCTCCAGGACAGCAGAAAGAAGGGGAGATGAAGGTGAGGAGGAGGAACCCAATTCTAACCCCAAGCCCAAGCATCGAACTCTTGGAGGAAAGGGAGGAGCAGGATCTATGGAACCCCAAGCCCAAGCAATCACTTTGGAAGGACATCATGATTTCTAAGGATGACCACTTGGCTAGCCGGAAGATTAGGTAGATGGCCGACATTGAACGGAAGGTCAGATTGTCATGGGAATACTAGATAGTCGTCAAGGAAGGGAGGATGGCCCCATGAGGTCCAAGTAGAATAGTCAAGATTGGAGGCAGTGGAAAAGACATTCGAAGTAGTCTAAACAGGGTAAAGGCATTTTGGCCATTTGAATGGCAAACAAACGAAATTGGCTGGTTGGTGCGCTGGAGGACCACCTTGGAACAATTGGGAAACCTGAAGGGCCACTTTGAAATTTTAAGATGCGGGGGTGTGTCTGAGAATCGACCATGCTTGAGTGTCAAATTGTAATTTTTCCTAAAAATTATGACATAAAAGCATGAAATAAGTAGCAGAAAATTTTCACCGAGCAAAGTAGATTCAGAGGAAGAATCATACGAGTTCCCAGGCTTCAATATTCTTTTTGAGTTATCAGATAAGAGCATGCTGTTGACAAATCAACCAGAACGACAGAAGTAAATACATAGAATACAAGAAGAGTGACAATTTCCAAGTACTTCCAACTAAACATCTAAGTACTATCTAATTGAACATATGCAATGGGTGCACATATAAGGATGGGTAGCTACATAGTGAGCAAAAACTCTTTAAGGCATAGAAACTAAGTTAGTGTTCTAAAAATTATTACTAAAATCTTGTGATTTAATGATTGAATCTTACCATTTGATAAGATTGAAAGATTAAATATTAACATTTTGTATTAAATTATATTTAAGTATGTTTAAATTAATAAGCACCACATGCCTTGTTAATTATAGTCATCAAGAATTAGTTTACGTAATAGAACTATGTTTTCTTCCTTCAATTGTGATATAAGAAGGAAATACTAATTAATTTGGTTATATCTCCTAATTCTGAATCATAACAAAAGATTTGAATATTTCATGTTTCTTTGTGGAAAATATCCAAACACTTGATTTAATCCAATCATCTTTCCACTCAAAAGAGGTAATCTTCTAACAAAATCACCCTAAACCTATATTAGAGTTCTATGAATGAAAAGTTATCATTTGCCAATGGGTGGTATGATTTAAAATATAATATTTTTTTTTCTGTTAGTTTTTAAAATTTAATGAGTATTGGTTTAGAAAATCGAAGAAACCCCAAGGTTTTCCCTAATACCAAAATACCATGTTGGTAAAAAAAAATTAAAAAAAAGTTACCTTGACAGAACACTTTAGTGATATCACCTCAATGAGACATAACAATGGAGTGCCAACACATTGATACATCGAAAATAGCATATCATGTTCCTTCATGACCAAATGTGATGGCAGTATTAAAAGTATACTAAAAGACTTGTTGGTTGTGATTATGGCTATGTCATGTGATTACTCGAAACCTTTTTGAAAAATACAAATTCAAGGGAAAGTGGTTTCAGCATCCCCTGAGCAATTTCCACTCAATTATAAAAGAAATAAATGAAAAATAATACATAACAACATGTCCTTTATGCCATTATGCCTATTCTGGGTAAATAGAGTTTATATTGAATTACCAGTTCATATGAACTCAAATAATACATAACAACATGTCCTTTATGCATCATTTGTCTGTATCCATGGTGAGAGGAATTATACATACACACATTATATTTTGAATAATGTGGCTAGACTTTGTATAAAGATCATTGTAAGAATAAAAAATTATTTCCCTAGATTTCAGCATTAGAAGTGATCTAAGAAATATAACAAGTCACCTCCAAGTTAAACAATATGATTCTAGTTTTTAGGCCAATAATAATAAAAGACAATGTTAAGAACATGCAATGGAAAACGTAACCGTAAACACTGAATTAGAGGTAATGAAGAAAAACCTTTGTGATTTTAAAAAGCTTGAACTAGGAAAATCAACTGACCATATTCCATGATGAACAGCACGGTGATTCGGATGTCCAGATACTCCAAACTTATCAAATGTAATTAACTAAAACAAAATAACACAATGCAGCATTAGATGCATGAAATGGATTCAATGTGGTGGAAAGGCAGATAAACATGTTTTTCTAGCATAATAGTACTCCCAAGAATTTTTATTACATATATAAAACAAGCATTGCTTACACTTAATACAAGTGTTTGTTGATATTGGTTCATGGATATGTCTACAAAGAGTACTTTGAAATGTTCACAAGATTCAAAAATGTGTCGCATTCTCACAATTCAAATATGTGTCGCATTCTCACAATATATATATACACAAACACACACACACACATATACATATGTTTTCTGTTTTTACAAGTCAATGGCTCTAGAAATGTACATCTTGGAGAAACCTACATGTTAAAAAATGATTTATCATATTTAAAAAAAAACATATTTGGGAACTTAAAAGCAAGAAGAAAATAATTTTTAAATCTTTAAATGAAAGAAGACGAGAAGCTTGGGGCTTTGAGCAAGGTGAAGTGGAGAGCACCAAAAAGAAAATCAAACGCACTCTGATTCTCAGAAGACAAATTGATAACAGGAATCTATAGAGTTATTACTAGCTGAAATGAGTATTTAATGGTGGAATATCATGGTTAAAAATTCCCCAGAAATCAATCTAAAAGCAAGTACTTGGTTTGCAAATTATAAAGCAATAGTAGTGATATTGTACTATATTTACTAAATGATTCTATTGTTCTCTACATCGATAGGCTTAGCCGATGGTGACTAGCTACAGTTACATACACAAATTAGTTATTGCCTATTCTCGTGCATGGCAAGATCTATTCCATCTTTCCAACAACTGATTCTGGGTAAATTGTAAAAGATCTCCTCCTAAGCTTCTTTTTCCAAGAGCATCAAAGAGCAGTCACTGGAGACTGGCTCATCTACTCTTTATACCGACTTCTAGGCTGAAATGTTAGCTCATCCCTAACATGATGATGCTTCTCAAGATATTCTCACCAAATGATTCACAAAAATTTGGCCATTCAAAAAATGACTCCATGAAAGAATGTGATAAAACTATAAGGGTTTTGTATGAGAGGAAGTCATCCCTAGGTTGGCTTGCTGAAGGTTGTTAATTCAACGGTCGATTTGCTGTAGCCTTTACGAAAATAGAATCGAAGAAATTGAGATTTATTCATGACATAACCAACAGTATAGACAAACCCTAAGATATGTTCTTTTTACGCCAACTTGTGTTTGTCTATATATTCTTTTCAAGTGTTGGCCTCCAATTTGTTTCTCTTCATTGGTGCACAGATATTGATTCTCTCTCTAGATTAGCAATTTTTAAAATCTTCATTCAATTGATTCTGCACAAAACTATTATTCCTTGTGGTTTTCTCCAGATTCTCGAGAAACCCTTGTAGACTTCCCTCTTATGTATATTTCAATCATCCAAGGAATCAGCATTGTTTTTATTGTTTCTAGGTGTGCTTGTTTCTATCTTCACTCCCTCCTTTCATAAACCTACTTTTGATGACTATTGGGGTCTTGTCAGAAAGTTATTTAATCTTAGTGGGCACAGCAAGGATTTTCTTCTCAATTTGCCAAGATTTCATACTCCAATTTGTCGAAGTTTTAGCACATCAAGTTTTCACACTCAATAGTCTGCGCTTTGTTCCCTTCTTTTAGCCCTCCCAACCTTGAGTTCTATATGAAAATTTTGATGATGGTTACAACAATAGCATATATTAGTAGCACCAACACAAAAACATCATTCTTGTCTGCTTCCTGTACACAGGCATTTTAAGCAATTGCAACAGAACTGAGGGGGAACTTCAAATCACATGTATTAAGCTTGTAAGATGTTTTATTAGAAATCACCATAACATATTGATAGTGTTGCTGTAATTTAAACAATATTGAATCACACCTCTTAGCAATAAATGTACATTGTCATTGGTGTTGCTAATTATTTTATCATATTGGTGTTGGAGCCTTTTTGTACATCCGGTTGAGGAGATGGGAAAGCGAGGGAGCACATGCCCACCCTAGCTTTGAATTGGTTCCAGCCATGTCACTTTCGGGCCCAATTCCCTTCCATGGCAAATGGTTTATGAACCAATACATGAGAGGAGCCTTTCAATGGGACTAACTGCTTCAAATAAAAACAAGGAATAAAAGGAAATGGGAGAAAAGCTGTATTCATTATGATGGAAGAGTTTGTAGTAGCTTGAACCGAGGGGATACAGCCAAAACAAATGATATGTCACCACCTTACTAGCAATCTAGCATTTTTCTATTGAATACTAGAATATTGTAGGTGTCTACATAAGCAATACAGAGTGTAATAAGGAAAATGGCTCAATAAAGGTAAAACTGTCTTTTCAATGAGAAATTTGATTCAAGTTTGTACGTAAAATAAGTAAAAACTATTCACATATGAATAGCACTAACACAGTACTTGTAGGTCAAACTTTCATAAAGGACTTATATAAAGAAAGATAATTTAATTAAACTTATGCATATTGAGTAGATGCAAGTTATAGAATAAAAATAATATATAACAGACACTTCGTTACAGATGCGTTGATCTGACAATGCATGTGAAAATGACGAAAATACAGGTTCCCTGACTCCCCCTCCCAAAATGGTAGGCTTTCCATTTAGGGAAAGAAACAGTATAAACTAGAAATAATTTCACACAATGCACCAGTAGTCCTAGCTAGAAAGTGAGAAGAATATATATACCATAAATTGAATAGAAAATTACAGTTAACAAATGCATAGAAATGTATAACGGAGACTTAAAATCTCAGACAATATTTCAGAAATTCGAATAGACCTTACTGAGTCAATATCCCACATTTTGATTTCATCTTCAATAATTGTTGATAATAATTTATGGTCCCATTGATTGTTGAATCCATCCTAAAACAGAGTAGCATTTGTAACTACAATGTCAAGAACCATACACTTAAATAATAATAATAATTTATAAGTTTTATTGCTTGCAAGAGATACCTGTAAATCTGGATGATCCAATATTTTAACTTGTTGGAGTGGAATCTGCAAAATAAAATATGAAATCTGATAAGAAAAATGCTAGATATTAAGATAAGTATCCAAGAAGAGTATCTTGCACCAGTATAAGAAACCTTGAGTACAGCACAAGCCCGATACAATTCTTCCTTACGAACATTTCCCACACCTTCAGCATTACCTACAACAGATATCAAGGTGCTGCTGTTTAGAATTAATTTACCATCAAGAACTTTCATCACACACAGATTCAACAACAAAAGTTAGCAATTTTCCAATCATTAAATAATTCAATGCTTAGAGTCGAGCATATGGTCTGCACTCATGTCTGTCTTATGAAATCTGGCATTATGCCAAATGTCATCCTGATGACACTCATTCATTTAGCTGGTTCACAGTGATTTGAGTCTGTTGCCAAGAAGAAGTAACAGCTATAAGTATGACCATCAAAGTGAAAAAGATATTTTTATACTTTGCACTAAATATATTACTCTCAACAACTATAACTATATTTCTAATTGCACTGGTCAATGCCATGCATGCATTACATTTTCTTCTTTCAGGCATTTCAAAACACCAATAGACCTGTATAATCATCAGCAGATAGCTATATTTGTATAGTTAATCTCAAGAACAAGATATCAAAAGAACTTCTAAAAATTCCTAAAACGTGTAATTCATAATTCGTTAAAAAAATAAATTGCTGCAATAAAATAATTTTAGTGGTTATTACTGTTAAAAACCAATTTGTTAACTTTCAGTCATAGGGATAAGATGGAATTAATTTAAAAATTGAACAATTCTCAAATCAGAAAAATGCTGAATTAAAAACAATAAATAATAATAATAATAATAATAACCCTACTGTTGCATTCTATCAATTTATCACCTACATTACAATGAGAGGCTAAAATTGTAAATGGCACTAGAATCCTACAAAACATGGCTTAAAGACAGAATTCCTTATGCAAGTTTCCATGTAGTTCTAGTTAGCATTATATATAATACCAGTTGACATGCAGAGAATGTGAGGATTATGCCCCTCCGAGGTCAGGAAAGAATGGTTGGAGCAAAAAACCTGCATGGAAGCCATCAAAGATGATAACAAATTATAGTAAATAATTAAATATTACTAGGAGAAGAACAGAATTTAATTATAAAAAAATCATATGCACTACCGCATCATCATAGAACAAACTGCACTGCCCATGTCTGACATGTGGGAAGTTTAAAACTCAGTAGTAACTAAGAAGCTTAAGCATTTATGTCTGTCTGTATATTTAATATATTACTTGAATGAGTAAACAAAATGTTGTATTCTGATGTAAAGAGCAGGAGCAATAAGAAAAGACCCAGGTCAACCCAGATCACATGGCCTTACGTAAAACTTCCCAAGCAAGGAAGTTAAAAGGAATGGAGGTGGCTGACGAACTATGCCAATGAATGCAAAAATAGATCTCTTTAAATAATTTTGCGAAACATACAGCCACCCAATGGTTCTCATTAATCGAGTGGTCTGGCAAATTACATAATTGCCCCAGTAAACTAATTCTTTAAGAAATTCTTGAAAGCAAATGGAGACATGATAAGTCTGAACAACCATAAATTCTTGTGTTACATTAGTTTTAACCAAAATTGATTATCAACATTTGCCACTTAAGCACACATATGTAATAGCTGAATCATCCCTAATCTACGATAACCACCCAAGAGCCTACTTTTCCAATTTATTGAGAAACATTGTCCAAATATAAACAACAAGAACTTGAAGCTGGAAGGACTTACGAGGAAGACTAGTTTTTGTTGTGGATGAATAAGACTGGTTCAAAACATAACACATTTGGGCGACTATATTAGATGATAAGACTTAGTGATGCATGGAAAGAACTGCTGGGAGGAGGAATATGCATGGATCGATTGTTAAATGAGCATTTGGCAAAGCAAGATGCTCAACAAGCCTGCAAAAACCATTGGACTGAGATTTTTTTCATTTTCTGGTGTTTACTGGCATAAAGTATAGAATTTGTGGGTCATGAGATTAGCAGCTGGAAACTTCCACCTTTTGTGCTACACCTAATTTAAATCTTGCTCCAATTTCAGCTCCCACTTCCTAATCCCTTCTTAAAGGAAGCTATTTCCAATTTTGCCACTATTTAATCAAAACTTATCTTTGTTAAGTAAATATGACAATAATATTTTGTATAATGTACTTCAATATTATTTCTTCAGAGCAATGGTCAAATAGGTAGATCTCTATTATTTTTACACTTACGTTCTTACATGATTCTGTACCCTAAGATTTAAGAGCCCTGCATCCCCACTCTTGACCTACTCTAAATTCAGGAGACTACATCTAATGCTGCAGTTATGGAGCAAATACACCTAATTCTAGCAATGACAGTCTGAGAGGATATAGACAACTTTATGATGAGGTGGCAACAGTTATGACGAGTTTGGTGTAAATGTTTAATAAACAAAATGGGAGGTGGAAATGAAACGAGTTAAAGCAATACTCTCTGTTTTCTCAAGAATGGACAAAGAAATAATCATAAATGTTAATTGCTGCAGTCCTAGATAACTTGCTAAGATCTTAAACAACTCTTCAACCTTTACAAAAAATAGTCAAAATTAAATACATATGAAATATCCAAAAGACTGCCCCATGAGTACTGAAGTGTCCAGAAACATACTAGTCTAACTATTTAAGCATCCATTAATCATTACTGATCATGGATTGAGAGTTAAATGCTAGAAATACTAGTGACCAATTACAAATTCCAAGAAAATCATTCATGATGAGCGACCACAAAGATATTAAGGGTCCATTTGGTTGGAGATAATCTGGCATGGGAAAATAAATCTCATGTCAGATTATCATCTTTGACATGAAAAATGGAAGAGAGAGATAGTAAAACATTGGTAGGCCCATGTTTATTTTTGGAGAGAGAAGGTAAACAAATACCATGAAAGGGTTCGTATTTGGTAAATTTTCGAATGGTGGTAATCTATACTTGACAAAAATATTCTCAATAAAGCAGCATATGTAATCACTAAATTTGTTCTAATGTCTTTCCAAATTTATTCAATAAAGAGCTTTTACAGAAAATTAAGATAGAGATGGCATTACGCAAAGAGCTATATGACTGTAGTCATTATATAAAAACTAAATGGAGATGACAATACTATCCTAATATTAAACAATTATTTATGTGGAAAGATATATCTGTAAATTTCTCCATATTCCTATATAAGATTATCTCCAATGAAATATAGTAATATTTTTCTAGTGTCATTTTTAGAGCAATTTTTCTATCAACCAAATATAGTAAAAATTATTTTCCTCCACAGTCATTTTTTCAGATAAATAATTTCCAGGAATCATCAATTGCCCTATAATTGACACACCCCAACCAAACGGACCGTCAGATGAAACAAGAGTTCCTTACCAAGCAAATAATAAATAAGCACTCAACCACATCAGACACCATTTCAACAATAGAAGCTTTGGAAAAAGTTAACGGGATAGCATTTTGTTTATCTTATCTAAAATAGGTGGATTTCTCTTTATGTAGGGGAAGGAAGAAAAATATAAAGACCACAAACCAAGAAGGTCTACAACAATGGACACCCAATGATATGCCCTCAGATTGTAACTCATTAACCACTAACAAGAATCATTCTTTGGCAACTTTAATTCCGCAAGCAAAAGCAAACGCACTGCCAAATTACACGCTACCTAATCTGCCACCAAAATCGTCTATCTATACAAAACCATTAAAATCATCAGTTCCACAAGTTACTCACCAGAACGCTGATCAAAAATTAAATTATCGCATATTTGATTAGAAATTTCAAGAAAGGGGGAAATGGAACCGATAGCATCCAAATCAAGATCCCAACGTCCAATCGTCTCCAGTACAAAACATTTAACCAAAATCAGGTGTGGAATCCAACGAAACATTAGAACCCTGAAATCAAGAATGAGGCCATACATGGACTCGTCATCGGGATGCGCCACGACCAGCAACACATTTCTTTCTTGCCGGAACCTGCGACGGCAGAATTTGGGGAGAAAAACATATAATTTGAACAAGATTCGAACAATACTAGGGTTATATTCGATAGAATAGAGAAAGAAACCGGAGCATCGATCGAGATGCAACTCACCGGAAGAAGAGAGGAATGCCGGTTTCGACGGCAAGCAAGAAGAACCGGATAGGATTCTCCATAGAGAGATCGCCCAAAGAGAAATCACTGCCACGGCGGCCAAGATCCACGCCATTCAAAAGAATCGCCGAGAGGAAGAGGGAAGGTCTTGGGCACCAAGAACCGGAAACCTCGAACGATCGGGGGTTCCATTTCTCACAGAGGAGCGGTGGGAAGGACCTTCACTTTGTGCTCTCGAATTTTCTATGCGGATGCCAGATCTGCCGTCCGATGGTCGACTCGTGAAGTAATCGACGATTAATCCTTAAACCTGCGTAGAACTTTTATGGAATATTGGACTGATCCCGATCCCGACCTGGTTGCCAGGCCGGGGGTCGGGTTCCGTTGCGTTGGGTTAAGAGGGGTCCAGATTTTAGATTTGGTTCGGTGGATCGGAGAATGATCGAGCCATGACGAGGTTTGACGTGCACCTCTTTTGGTGGTGGCACGAATTAGCGTTAGATTCTGTTCAAGTAGGCATAGGCCAGCTATTTAGATTAAACGACGCAGGTTAACTCGCAATTCACGCAGTTTGGATGGTGTTTTGGGATGATTTGGTTATAATCTGGTACTAATTTTACTCATCATGATCTGATATGGTCTGAGAGTGATCCAATACTGATTTGAGTTATGTATAATCAATTTGACTATTTATAGAAAAAATTATTAATTAGAACAGATTCATCATAGATTACTAATAGTTCAATTTTTTTTTTTTTTCATACGTAATAACAGCAGATAGGAGAATGTATTTAACCTTTTTTTTTCTCTTCTTTTTTTGTTTCGTGTGCAATAACAACATGTGTGATAATATATTTAATCTCTTTTTTCTCATTTTGATTAATAAATTATTAGTGGTTCACCATAAATTTGATCTAACTGATTTTTTTAAAAAAAATAAAAGATCTGATGCACTCAACACTAGCCGTAGCAAGATGAAAAAAGTGTGTACAGAAGAACTGCTTGTCTTGAAATTTAAATCACAGTAAAGATATTTGTAGAGGCATATTGGCATGATGCATTTTCTCACATATAATTTTTGTGGCGACGTGTTAGAGAGTGGATAAAAGATTCCATTAATTTGAGCCATTTGGATTGGTTTTACTCTTCCTCTGGTGACCGAGCTACTGGAATGTTGAACCTGATTACGAGGAAAGGGAGGCATGGTAAAATTGGTTTAAATGCAAGTGTTGTATCTCAATTGCATTGCCTGGACCGAGCAAAACTTCAAGAGGTATACTATTCCTAACAAAGACTTTCCCTCTACCCATCGATACTCTCTCCTCCCAATTTGACTCAAAAATAGAAGTTAATAGCTCATTGTTTATGAACAAATAATAAATTGAGGACAGGTTGAGGGTAGGCATGATAACCTACTTGACCATTTCAGAGATAATTATATAAAATTCGTAAATCAAATGTGTTTGGTGATGAGTCAGCCTGAGCCTGCGTCCTCCGTATCCAACTAATATCATTACTTTGGTCCACATGACCCAAAAATATAAAATAAAATATTAATAGATGGAATCAACCACCACACAATTGGCCCGTAAGATCATGAAGTTTGAAAATTGCCCCTCGGACCCATAAATGGGGCAGAACCACGAGAACTTGTACAAATATTTTCTCTCACTTTTGAATGGTCAAGATGTTATTATTGCGGGCCCACATGATGGCATTCTGGTGGGGAAATTGCACTGGCTTTCTAGGCTCTAGCTTGTATTTTGTCCCAAATCCTGGTCCAACAACGTTATATTAAATCCTTTGCCCGAAAAAACAACATTATATTAAATCATTTTGGCGAAACATGACATAATAGTTTGGCCAAGACAAGGACATACATGGAGAAACTTCCTCAACAATAATGGCTCCATCTGCCCGGTGCTTCGTAAGGTTTCAATCCCATCGTCTTTGGAACATCTTTCTTCCGAGAAGCTGATGGTTGAGCATAGCATCCTTTAGGATTGCTTGCCTTCATTGTTTCGTTCTAACAAGCCTTGAGTACTCCTTTTCTTTCTTTTTTTTCTTCTTTTTTTTTTTTTTGAGATGCCATGGGAGGTCATAAGACCTCATGAAAGAAAAAAATATACAGATTAGCATTTAATAAATTAAATACAAATAGCATCTGTTGGAACAAAAAACTTGATATATTGGAATAACTGAGTTAAAGAATCGAAGTCTAAATTAGTATGCAAGCCCGCAAGACGGAGCCTCGAGCACTTTTTATCCTAACATCTGATTCACATATTCTGAACTACTTATTTGTTTTGATAAATTAGGGGATTGTCTCAACTCTTCCACTTTTCTTTTTTTTAAATATAGATAAAGATGAGTATGTACAAGTGCATGTCTAATAATTTGTATGTTGGTTGTACATTATTGTTCTTCCGTTACAATTTACTAATGGATGATGAAAGGACATACCAAGAGATGGCTAGGAGAGGAGAAGGCTTCTCGAGAACTACAAAGAAATTATAATTAGCCGACAGGTATAAGTTTGCTTTACTGAAGTGTGAAATTCAATTTGCCATGTAATTGAGTTACTTGTTAAAGAGATGATTAAGATTTTAGTGATCTCATTAATTAAAGTTAATGTATCAGCTATCTAAGATGAACTGCAAATCCAGCTTGTTAGGATCAAGCCAAGAAAATTGGGTTGCAAAGAACTCTAATGCAAACTATATTATTATGTTAGAAAGAGTCATGATGCTTACAATAAACATGCATAAAGTAAGCTCACGCCCAAGACTACATGCACATAATATACAATATATACAATGCATAAGACTCTTATGACACCATTATGTTGCATCAATTTTTCCCCTAAAACACACTTCAGCTAAGCTAAGAGTTTGGTTCCCTCCAAAATGCTACTTATTTGGGTTCCAATTCAAGCAATCATATGCAAACAATATAGCTAGGTTACATACCTTAAGGTGGGCCTCACCATATGATCTGTCAACATTTGTCGATTACCTAGATACAACTTAGACATAGTACTTGCCTATGGCCAACATAACATGCCCCTTGACGCATAGCATGTGGATGCCACATAGAAGGTGGGAGAAGCTTTTCCTCCAACGTGCACGCCAATCTGTTTGTTTTAGAAAGCACAATGTGGTCCATCGTTCATTAAATGTGGATTGTATCTTTCGTGTGAAAGAATGCTTCATCTTCTTTCATGGCGACAATCGTTGAAATATACAATAGCTTTTTACCCAACAAAATACACAACAGCTGCTTTGAGACCTACGTGGATCAGAAGGAAAAAAATGCTTTAAAAACTGTGCAATACACAATCCAGTGCTTAAATTCATGAAAGAAGATCAATTATTTTTTCCTGCAGCATGAATCCTCCTCCATTGGAGAATTATATTGTCTAAACTGTTCTGGTTGCCTCTTCAGTCTGAGTTTTTTTTTTTCTTTTTCTTTTTTCCTTCAACGACGACGGAAAAAAAAAAACCATCTCATTGTCTCGTTCTGGTTCAACAATATATATATATATATATATATATATATATA
>KE504644.1:2118814-2147087 GCA_000441515.1 Elaeis oleifera
AAAAAAGGCGCAAACGCCGGCTTTAACCGCGGTGCCTGACGGTCCCACCATTATAGCTTGCTAACTCATCGCACGCACTCGCATGCTTTCATTTGCCACTCCCAGCTCTCCTACATGAACCACCATCAGCGCTAAAGTTAGCCCTCTTTTTCCTCGTGAAAGCGGTGATCCCCAAGATGTCGGAAATAATCAGTAGTGGACGAGCATGCAAGCTCGTATATGTCCAAAAATAGATTTTGGTTGGACGTCAAAAAATGGAAGGACAAGCACGAAACGATTTCAATCGACTGTGCTTAATTAGTAGTGCACGATGGAGGATGCTCTACAGTCAAAAATGTTACGCGGAATTGGCAAGAAAACGAAAAGTTGTGTAGAGCTTGATTTCGGCGAGGACTGCAAAATTTGATGGTTTGATTTGGCACGAAACCTTAAAACTTTGCTAAGATCTGAGCAAAATGTGGTTTTAATATTTGTTCATGTGCATTGCATGTATTGTGTTTGCCGAACATGGATCGATTGTGATGCATATGATTAGAACATCAAAAATCGTGTTTATGTGCATCTCGACATGGAACATCAAACCTTAAATCTGATGCATGTCAGACTCCGCCCTTCTCCTAATGATCAAGATACATGTTTCAATTCATGCACACTAAAATGATAATTTTTGCATATCCAATAATTAGAAATAACAACAGTGTCTTCATGTTTAATAAGTTTGATTTGGATAGAGCATATATAAACTGTTATGATTCTAATAATATGGAGAATACCAATAGTCCCACATCGATTGTGAGTCAAGAAGGACTCGCACTTATAAGGAAGAAAAAATTCTTCTCACGTAAGGTATTTTTTAAAAGACAAAATCGTGAAGCTTATGGATCACGATTCTCTGAAACTGAGGTCCATCTCGATCAATGGATCAAAATAGATAATACCTCACATAACGGGTTATTAAAAATAACGATAATTATAGTTGAAAATGAGTGCCACTCGTTAGATATAATTATAACAGCATAATACATGTTCTAAGTTCCCCTCTACCCACAAATGATGTTGTTTTACAAGTCTTTTACAATTGATGGGCCCACATACTTCGAATTTGCGTGCTATCCGCTACTTCCTCTCATTGACTCGATGTCCTACAACATGCTTTGACCCAGGAATGTCTTTTTTTTTTTTCCCTAAAAAAAAATACTAACAATTGCAATGAGTGTTCCATTGGACTCGGCCCTCCAACGAACCAACCAAAGCATATTCCTTCTTTTTTTTTTTTATCCAATTTTGTCTTAGTTCCTCCTTTTTAGTGGTGAAAGAAACACAAGGTAGTTGTTATGTCACATTGAGAATATCAAACATGACTCTATCTAATTTTCTAATGTATATATTTATGTGACGATTTTTGGTCGTATTTTTGATCAGCTCACTGGCATGTCTTCAATCATTAGAACGTGCATATTAGAAGTACTGATGAACTTAAGTGGACAGAGCCTTGCCCAGCCCAGCATCCTCAACGGTTGATAGTATAATATACCATACTAAACTAATAATACAGGCTGTTGTGATCCAAATAATAATCGAAATTATTTCTAGAATGGCTGTTGGATGAAACCAAAGCATCAAAATGGTCCAAAGACACGATGCATAAGATATGATAATGTTTGTCTAATTAAACTAGAGAGCCATGATGGATCTAAGGGTCCTGTGGCCCATCGAAGATTTTTTTTTCCTTTAGCTTGCTTGGGGTTTTAACATTACCGAAGTATGTACCGTTAGATGGCCAGACACCGCATTCCTCATGATATCCCCTGTGGTCACCCCCAATCAATTGCCGTTTGGTAGCTTTCCTCCAAAAGAAAGGGGCGAATATATAGAAAGTTGGTTGAGTCTTGGAGCACATCCACCTCCCATCCGTGCTTCAAGATTAGGATTGATTGGATACGGATACGGATATTAATATATATATTTATTTATTTGATAAATATAAATAAATATAAATATTATTTGAATATAAAAATTTATATTCATATTTATTTAAATATATACGGATATAATTCAGATACTGAAAATATAGATATAATTACAGATATGATTGAGATAATTATACTTTATAACTATAAAATCAAAAAAATTATCAAATAGATGATAAATTAAGTCAACAATATGTTTATATAATTATATTTTTTTAAATTAATAAATATTATATAAATTATATAGGATTATATATAAATTTGGATATTCGGATATAGATTGAATAATCATCTGTTCATATCTATTTTTTTATGGATACGAATACGAACAAAGATACGAATATTAGTTGGATTTTCAAATTTCTATCAATATCTGAATCGATTCGGATATAATAATGAATTTAAATAGATAATATCCATGCCACTTTCATCTTCCAAAGGAGGTGAAAAAAAAAAAGCTTCATATATCATCTCTTCTTCTATATTTATATGTCCAACACATGTACAGCAGTATAGGAACATCATAGCATTATTGGTATGTTCCCTCTAATTGAAAATGGCAAATGGGAGGTGGAAAGGTCTGAAATGAGATCTAGCCAGAGAGCACGGCACTTTTCTGAGTGGGACTCCCCAACCACGTGATTGGATCCATTTTAACTTACGCTTTCTCTTGTCCCTTGCCTAGGGAGTCTCATGTGGGCCAGCTTCAGTGTTACAGCATAACCTCAAACATCCCCATCAAAAGGGATCTAGCGGGAGATATCCTCAGAAAATTATTATGGGGAATGCCTAAATCATTGCCACGTAGCACCAAGCAAGGCCTTTTGCCTGATGTCGTTTTCCATAGGTATCTTTCGTTTATCAAATGAGATACACCAATAGTTTTTAGTAGAGTTCACCTAGAATTATCATGGTCCACACCACTCTTTAGCACCCCATTATCATCGGAATACATTTGGACAATGTTTAGTTGGGAGAAATGAAGGTCTGAAATGAAAATTAGAATGGATGACTCCTATTTCAGTCACTTAGTTGGGAGGAAGTTCATTCCGATTTTGGAGTGAAAATGGTCCAATATATCTAAAATTCAATCCACACTCTCTCCTACATATTCAAATTTTTATTCTGATTCTGATTCTGATTTCGTCACGAATCAAACGCTTCAGAAAATTTGATCATTTCGATTCTTACTCTAATTCATTCCGATTCCGATTCTTGTCATGAATTAAACATGTTTGGTTGAAGGGAGTTGGGGTTTGGGATTGGAATGAGAATAAGTGGCTCCCATTCCAACCATTTAATTGAAAGGAGTTTCATTCCTATTCCGATTCTGATTTCGAGATGGAATGGGAATGATCCAATTTATCTAAAACTCAATCCCTATTCTTCTCCAAAAATTTAAATTTTTATTTTGATTTTGATTCCGATCACGAATCAAATACTTCGAAAGATTTAACCATTCCGATTCCAATTCCAATCTATTCCAATTCTCCTTAACCAAACACCTCCTTATTTAGTTATCATATTGATTATTTTTAGGGAAAGATTTATTAATTTTATTGCCTCTTTGAAGTTATGTTGGAGTAACGGCAATGTAAATAGAGCCATGTAATCTACTTTGTTTGGTCATTTAATCATGCGTCGTTGCATACGACAGTTCCTATTACGAACAAAGAAATTTAGAACGTGGAACATCAATTGTGGATGAGTAGATTAAACTGTGAGTTAAAATTAATCATGTCAGGTCTCTGATCTACGGTATCAACAGCAGATCACTGGTCTCTTTTAATTTTAAGCAGGATATTACTTCATAACTCGGTTCAAGGTATTGTGATCTACCTTGGACCCAATAATATCTCATAAAAGACTAGGAAATCATGATCCCTCCTAATGTGTCCTGCAAGTCCCAATAGGCTACTCTTAAATTAGTTGGATGTCACTTCTCTAACATGGTGTTTTTCTTGCTGCATCAATGTCATGGCTCATTAAACCAACAAATCAAACAAAGTGAAGCACAAGCTCAAGGCTTTAACTTTATGTTGGATGCCCAAAATGGCACTGTTGCTTGATGTAATCTGAAATGAAGAATAAGCTACAAATAACCAATACAAGGGCTCACATCCAATTCAAAAAGGACTCAAAATTTAAAATGGGTAAGCTGCCATTCACACTGCATACAAATAGTCTTCATCCACATTGACAATATGTTTCTTATTTAATATTTTCCAACCTCATACTGGGTACAAGCAACATTACCAGCCATGTGTCAGTTAAAGATTGGTCGATCACAATAATTGCCCATCCGATCCCAACCCTCCATCTATACTATACTTTTTTATTTTACAAACTTGGAGTGAGAGAAGGGGGACCAAAGAAGCTGGCATATGGAGGAGAGAGGCCAATCAGGTAGCGCATTCCGCAGGTCAAATCGCTTACCGTAAAACAATGACAAAGGAGTAGGAATGGAAACAAGGGGCAACGGGCAAAGAAAGGAGAGGGAGAAGGGGAGGAGGGAAAATTGAAGTTAATTTAGAATTGTTAGTGGGAAGAAAAAAGGTGCGTAGAGGTGGGGGAGAAGGTTGAGTCTTTTTGGAACCAAACAATCCAAGAAAGCTCCATTTCTTCTTCCCTCTTCTTCTCCTGTCTCTCTCTCTCTCCGCCCATCGAACGTAGCGAAGAACGCACAGCTCTCTTGTCTCCGGAAAACACCCTTTAGGAGGTTTATACGACGAAATAGCGGCGGCGGCGGCGGCAATTTGGGGAGGTTTTGGTCGATGGTAGACCGGTAATCGGTGGATGGTGGAGCGATCTTTGTCTATCCGTTTGAAGCGAAGAATGCCGGGGTGTCTTCTTGAGATCCGTTTGGCGCTTGGTGGGCTCGTGGGGTCGGCGTTGTTGGATCGCTAGAAGACGAAGAAGACGGTGCTCGTTCTGGTTCTTGATTCCCAGCTTGATGGCGGCCACGAAACGCGCCTACAAGCTACGTATCCTTTCTTGGCGTTTCTGTTTTCGATGAAAGGAAGAATAAATCGTGATAGGGTTCGCCAGAAATTAATCAAGGAAGTGCATTATTGGATTGAAGTTTGGTCTTTTTCTCTTTAAACCTCATTTATTTTGATCTCTTCTGCTTTATTTTTTCTTCCGTTTGTAAAGAAGTGATTCGTGAATTTAGATACAGTTTCTGAGATCTTTCCTTCTTTGTCATCGTTTTGGATCTTTACTGCCGGGTTCTTGTGATCTTTGATTGGTGGTGCTAATGGAAACTATCTGGGAATTAGAGATGAAATTTGGATGCCTTAACCATGTTAAATGTAGAGGAGTTTGTGGCGCATTCTTCCAATGTCAATTGCCTCAAGATTGGGAGGAGAACCTCGAGGGTTCTTGTCACGGGAGGAGAAGACCACAAAGTCAATCTTTGGTCTATTGGAAAGCCAAATGCCATATTGGTGGGTGCCTATTGGTCCCTTTCTGCTATCTGCTCTGCATTTCCTTTTGTACATTGCATAGAAGTGCTTCAGAAGTTCAAATTTTGTAATGGAAGCAAAGAATATGTTTCATCTGTTCATGTCTTTGCCGGTGATCTGCAGAGCCTATCTGGCCATACAAGTGCGGTTGAGTCAGTAAGTTTTGATTCATCGGAAGTATTAGCGGCTGCTGGAGCAGCCAGTGGCACAATAAAGTTGTGGGATTTAGAGGAGGCAAAGGGTATGGACCTATTCTCACTCCTACAGAATGTTTAGAATGCTTATGACAGCTGAATCAATGATGGAGACGACTTCCCGGCCATGACTGGATTTGGTTTCTGTTTTTCAGTTGTTCGCACTCTTACAGGTCACAGATCAAATTGCATATCAGTTGACTTTCACCCATTTGGGGAGTTCCTTGCTTCTGGGTCATCGGATACAAATCTAAAGATATGGGACATCCGAAGGAAGAGCTGCATTCATACGTACAAAGGCCACACTCGAGGTGTTAATGCTATTAGATTCACTCCTGATGGTCGCTGGGTTGTTTCTGGTGGGAAGATAATGTCGTGAAGGTATGGGCTGGTACCTCACTTTGGTAGTTCCAAAAGATTACAAAAAGAAACTCAGGATCCAGTTGTACTTACTTTTTATTGTTTAGTAGTTCTCATAAAGAATTAAATCATAGTGCAGGCAGTTGCATATAAATGAGAAAAGCCTCCTCAAAACAGTTTTAGCGTGCTTTCATTATCATTTAAAGTTGTAAACATATTCCTAGTTGCACTAATATCCTATTTGTCACGAATTTCTAACAAGTCTTGCTCTAAAATCGCTGTCTCTACAGCTCTGGGATCTGACTGCTGGGAAGCTTTTGCATGATTTCAAGTGCCATGAGGGTCAGATTCAGTGCATAGATTTTCATCCTCATGAGTTTCTCCTTGCAACAGGTTAGCTAGAATAGTTCTCAATTATATTATTAATATGAGTATTAATGCTTGGTAGATCAATCAGATGCATAGTATAGTCCAAAGAAATTGAGAAGGAATCTTGGAATAGGTTTCTAAGCATTACCTTTTTTTTAAAAAAAAAATTAATTGGTACAAAAGCAAAGGATATATGCAAACTGAACTTAGGCAGATTATTGTTATTGCTGTTTTGAATATATTGTTCACAAGTTCAAGATTAACAACTAAAATGGATCTATGCCATCCTCAGAACTTGAAGATAAGCCTAGAAGAGCAACATAATTTGACTATTTCTCCAGTAAACAAAGGGTTGAAGAGTAATTTCCATTTAAATACTTATTTTCTGACTGGGCATATTGATTTGATTTTTATACATCGAAGATAAACGCATATATTGTAGGTGAAAGAATTGAAAAGGTAATGCCTGAAGGTTGCTGAAAACATCCTCAATAAAGCTACTTCTGCCTAAAAATTATGGAGTGGAATAGGGCAATACTACATCATGGTTCAAGTGGACAGGAAATGGGAGCTCAAGTACAAGATGTTCATTTTCCAAGGATGGGCCTAATTATCAATCCCTTATTCCATGTTTTCAACAATACCATTTGTTTCTCAGTCTTTGGACTCATGGAATGGCTATTAGTTGAACATGTGAAATGAATGTCAAAATTCATGGTGTCTAGAAGAATCTGATATGTCATACTTGGAAAAAATTAGTAGAATGTCACGTCTGTACCTTGTCCGTTATTGGAAAATTAGTAGAATTATATGTGTGCTTATTTGTCTTAACCATCATGTTTATTGATTACTTTCCAAAACTCATGATGCAGGCTCAGCTGATAGAACTGTAAAATTCTGGGACCTTGAAACTTTTGAGTTGGTTGGATCTGCTGGCCCTGAGGTATTTTGATAAGTTATAACTTCATCGAAATTGGCTTGTATTTTATTTATATCTATGTTAATTATAGTTCTTTGTCTAACTTTTCTCTTAAATGGCCCCATTACTTTTTTTTAAAAAAATTCTATATCATAGGTATTGGTGACATTGATATAAGCACTGTTCGTCTTTTATATAACTCCAGTTTTGCCCAGTAGAGCCCTATAGAAGTGGGAGTTATTCAGAGTTGGGATTACATTGAGGTGATCTGGGTCAAAAGATGATGCTTTGAAGATACAGGTTTGTTTGGATCTTACTTCGAGATGAACACTCGGACTTCTAATCAGTGTTACCAAGACACTTGCATCTGGCTCCAGAAATCCGTGTTGAATATGTATCCGAGTCAAATATGTATTAGACACTTGTATACTCATGAAGTTGTCAAGTTATCACTTTCAAAGATTGGCAGAGAGTTGAACACTTCGAACAATGAGTTTGACCCTCCATTTTAAGTTTGAAGTGAGCATTAACTCCTTTTAGTGATTGGCCAAGGATGTAGGGATTTAAATAACTTTGCTAAATCTTATTTGTATTATATCCTTCAGTTAATTGGGAAGTTTGAATGAGGAACATGCATACTGGAAGACCTTAACAACAATTTATTTTAATCTTTAAGCAAAAATATCAAAGGTATAAATATATATAATTTAGTTAAACTTATAATTTATATGCATCCCTGTATATCTTTTTATCCCACTTGCCAAGTCAAACACTTGGATATGTGTCCAAATTGTATCTGTCTTGCTGCAACATTGCTTCTAATAAAATAAGGGGTACAAGATGGTTTGGTGCTATCTACTTTGAAAGATCCTTCCTAAACAAGAGACCGTTGAGATTAGAGAGAAGAGAAGGTGGGACATCACTGAATTAGTCAGAATTATCGTGATTGATGCGCTCCCCATTTTACATGTAAAAATCCTCCTCTTCTTCTTCTTTTTACAGCTTTTGGTTTTCTTTCCAACAGAGGGTGATAGTAGATGGCAACTGTTCTTACCTTTTCATGTAGGGTGATAATGAATGTGGAAATAGACCTGTTCTTTCCCTTTCATGTAGGTTAGGATGACTTTGTTATTAAGGACATCAGGAGCAGAAGAACACTTGCATGTTGGAGTGAAATATTTGCAATAACACTTGCATGTTGGAGTGAAAGGGTCTTTGTGGTTGGATGAGGAAGAACAATTGCAATTCATCTCCTCTTAACATGCAGTTTGGAAAGAGAATCAGCTCTGCTAAAAGAACATAAAGGAACAACATTATGAGAATGACAGGATTTGGTATTTGAATAATTGAAGGTCGTTCAGTGTGGATATTGGTGCAGAAATTTGAAATTTGAGGTGGCCAATTTGCCTTCTTTGTATCATTTTTTGCTTTGTTTGCTGGTTTCCAGAGCAATTTTGCAATTGCAAGTTGTAACAACTCCAACAAAAAACAAGAAAATGTGAATTTTAAAGCAGGAGTAACATGTCAAATCATTTGCCGCAATCAACAAACCTCATCAAGTTTGGAGTTCAAGATTAATGCCCCTTTGGACCTTTATTCATATATGGTGCTCCTTTAGATGTTGCAATGAATTCATTAGTTATAAAGCAATGAGACAAGGGCTTAGAGCTAATTCTTTGAATTCCTATTCCAAGAAAACTCTCATCTACACATGGAAAAAAAGGTTTCCCACTTGTCAGTGGTCCTCTATATGTGTCTTGAATGTTGGCAGCAAAATTGGCAGTCTTTCGCTTCTTCTTTGTACTTCTCGAACTCCATTGAAGTCCTAACTTCATGTTCATTGTATTCGCTTTTGATAGAGGCATTCTGCTAACTCATCTGAGCATTTGCATCTTATTTTATCATTTAATATTGTTTGAAAATGTTGGTGCTACTAAACAATGAATGAATGAATGAACTATCCAAACCTTTCGTGTTTAACTTGCTACTTTTCGAACTTCAACTCCAGGCTACTGGTGTACGTTCGATGACATTCAATCCTGATGGGAGAATCTTCTTTGTGGATTGCATGAAACTCTGAAGGTAAGGTTCATTTTTCTGTTTGTTTCCATGGACTTAGCTCATACATTAACCTTAATTGTTGTTCAGGTTTTCTCCTGGGAACCAATAAGATGCCATGATGCTGTAGATGTTGGTTGGTCTAGACTGTCAGATCTGAACATTCATGAGGAAAAACTTCTTGGATGTTCTTACAATCAAAGTTGTGTTGGAGTTTGGGTCGTGGACCTCTCGGTATGGTCTAGTTTTCGTCTATTTAAGTCTCATGGGCGTGTTGACCAATCCATTCCGGGATTTGGGAAATATAATCTATTTTAAAATGTGATTAAGTCAAATTGGTTTTATGAGAATACCTGACACATTGAATTACAGCGCATTGAGCCATATGCAGTTGCTAGTGCTGCCAGGTCAAATGGTCATTTGGAATCAAAATTCACTTCAAGTGGTAATTTGTCTTTGCCAGCTGGCAACAATTTAAAGACAAGTATGGGAGGCTATCAATTTCACAAAATGCAGAGCTGGCAGTCAAGGAGGCAAAGCCTGTGGCATGTAGGTTATTCATCTTTCTCAAGTGTGCTAATGTGCATTTAGTTCTGTATTTGAGATGTCTGAAGCAGTAGAAATGATTGAATAATCCTTAATTTTTTTCCTTGTAAACTGAAGCTACTGGAACTGTCCCTGGCACCCTCAAAGGATTGGAATGAACACTGGTCCAAAAATAACTGCAGCGAATTCAGCAGCAGCACCGGGTGCTGCAACTCTGAAGAGAAGTTCATCAAAGACTCATGGTACAGCCAATATTCAGATTTTCAACAAAAGTGATGTGGTACCTGTTATTGTCCCCAGAACTAGCTCAGGAGTGGAGCTGGGCTCTGATTCTAGAAAAGAAACTGGTGCTGGAAGAACACTACCATATAGCGTCCAGTCCAAATTTTTTGATTTCCAGGAGTTATCAAATATCAGAGATGATTCCGATAGAATAGATACTTCCATGCAATCTAAATTCATGGGCAGTAAAAACTCTGAATCAAATGAAGTTTTGGACCAAAATTTTCAGCCTACCAGCAGTGGTGTAGATCCTCCAGTGGGTGCTGGAGAACATAAACTGGATGACGTTAAACGCAGTGTGACTGGGAAGCTGGGAGCGAGTCCGTTGACTGAGCCAAGCACTAGTTACAACCATGAAAATTGTATGTTCAGAATCGTAGTAATTCAACATAATGTAAATTTAATTTTAGATATTGCTTTTAGATTTTTTTATGCTGGACCTTGTCTTTTACATTCCACTTTTATATGCCTTCTCATTCTGTTTTATGATTTCTTTTCAGCTCCTTTCATCATTTTTGCTTTCCATATTATTAGTGCAGAATAAAGCTCTCTAATCTCTATGCCTTGCAACATTGAAGACTTTATTTCTTCACTTGCACTCAGCTATTAATTTTTGCTAGCTTCAGTGGTGCTATATTTTGATAAATTAACAACGTCAAAACACACACAGATAACATATTTGCTTGTTTATGTTCCTTCTTGCCTCTGTACTTTTCACTGCATATGTTGTAACTCCTTAGGTGATGCTGATGGTACATTAAATTGCTTGAAGTTGAAAGCTGTGCCTATTTATATCACTTTCCTTCATCAAATAGGTTTCTTACTTTGTTTCAGAAATAAGTCTTCTTTTCTCTAATCATTTAGATGCAAAAGTCAAGCCTTTTGAGACATTTCTGCTTTATCCAATTGCAATGATATCCTGTTCTTGAAGGGTTTATGTAATGTGTAGTTCCTGTATGGTAAAATTTTAGTGCTTGCACCTTAATAGTAAGGTTGATGATGAATGTGACAGTCTTGTTCTGTTCATATATTGTGTTTATTTGGTAAATCAAAATAGCCAAGTGCTGATGTGTTGTTCTAAAGAAAATAATATTCAAGAGACAAATCACTAAAAAAAAATTCTACAGTGCATGTTTATCATTTATTGTGCCCCTGTCTAATAGATATAATTGCTACGTCATTTATGTATCCATATAACTGTGACATGAAGGTCATACTAATAACTATGTAGCTAGTTCACGAAAATGTTTTGCCATTCTATGGGTTAGAGCTTTCCTACCTATTAGGGAAAAGGTGTTGGAACAGATCTGGGGATGTGGCTGTGGGAAGGTGAATCACTCGGTAATTCATATGAAAAAAAGTAAGGGCTCAAGAAGCGGGTGTAAGGGTAGTTTCTGGATAGCTTCAGAAGTGGGTGGGACACCCTAAGTTTCCTGCTTCTGAGGAGAGAGAAGGCTATCTTGAACTCTTCAATGTTTCATGTTTGATACATGATGATTTTAGGATTATTTCTATATATCCTGAATTCCTGATTCTTAATAGGTGCAGAGAGGTGAGCCACTCAGAATTTATAAAAATGGAAGTGCTTAGGAAGGGGCTGTGAAGGCAGATTTATCTTGAAAACAATGCATGAATCAATGCCTGTATGGGTGCTGATAATTTTTTGAACACAAGGACCTTAACTAATTGGAGGAAATGAGGAATCAATTTGACAAGATATTATCCATTCACATTATTGATTTTCTCTACTTGACTTAGATACAAAGCCTGTTAACACAATTGAATTTCTGGCTACTTGGTTAAAATACTGTCTACCAGAAATTGTGCAACTCAACTGCTTCAATTTTCACTTTAATTACTTATTTTTTAATTGTACATTTTGCTTGAAAGAAGCCCTCTGTGTTAAACACTGACATACAGATGTTGTAAGTTTCTAGTTTCGCAATTTTTGCTATTGCAATTACTAAGGATTCCTTGTAGAATCTGATTGATGTGCAAAATTGGCATATTTATGTCTCAGATAACTTTAGGGCCCATAAGCCAAGCGAGACATGCTCTGTGGAAGTTCTAAAAGGAGGTATATTTCCTGCTTATCGTCCATGGATGCATATGAGAGAAATGTTTGGCCTTGTGTATTTGATTTTACGAGTGCTTTGTAGGTAAACAAGATCACTTGTTGCAAGTTGGGAAAGGAGAGAACGATCTTCCAGCTATGAGAGTCCGACGCCCAGCAGTTCTTCCGAGACTACAACTGCTACTAATGTTTCATATTCTTTGGTATTTTCCACCTCACCTCCTTGTAACCAGCAGTATGCAGTGAATATTCCATTTTAAATTAGAACTTCTTTTCATTGTTTTACATTGTAAAGTTTTGATTTGGTGGGCAGTTGCTTATCTATCATTGGCCAATCTCAAACTGCAAATATAATATGTTAATGCACAGATATAAAAATCTTATGCTGCTTGCAAAGATATGATAATGCTGTATGCCTTCTTGATTCATTTTAGTCTCTTTACCAAACAGTTGGAAACTATTACTGGTTATTGTTTTCATTCTTGCAGAAACTGTCCATGAATACTTATGCTTAATAGTTATTCATCTGATGAATACATAGCTTAGTATGCCATTTTTTTCAATAAAATTGCTCATGGCATTCTTTCCTTTTTGGCTCGAATGATTTTATTGGCTGGATTTTGAAATGACCTTCTTTTGCCCCTGTAACTGCATCCTTGGTCAACTGATTTTGTCCCATGATTTTCTTATTTTATGCCCTTTAATCATCTTGAACTTCCGTGAATTCAGGATGCTTATCCAACATGAAGTGCAAAAATGGAATCACATATTTCTATAACTTACATATGTAAGACTCTGAATTAAGATGTGTGGACTTGTTCATATATACTAGTACAACATATTGCATCCGATGCCTGCCCTTCAGTCCCTGGTTTGCCTTGTTTATATAGGTCAAACTACAGTAGAACAATTATTGTTGGCAATATTTTTAATTATTGGTATATCTACCTTCATTTTCCTCTATATATCTGCTCATATGTTATTGTGTTTCATTATTTCAAACAGAGGGGACACTTTCCATCTGTTGAAAAAGAACAATCTCTGCTAATGATGAAGGTGCTATTACTGATCTGATGGAACAACATAAACAATTCCTAGACTCAGCACAGACTCGGCTGACAAAATTACAGGTGATTTCTTATGATGAATTTGCTTGCTAACATTATTGCTTTGCATGTGAAGATGATAAAGGTATTATTTTGACCAGCAAACCAAATGCCATATATTTGGTGTCAGCTTTATATATAGTCGCTATTTCAACCGATTGGTGGCTCCCAAGGATAATAATTAATGAGACCCATCCGCTTAGAAACATATCATGTTTCATACAATTTTCATATAATTTCTGATTAAAGTTTCAGAAAAACTTTAAATTATCATATCATTGGTTTCTCATTCCAAATTTCATTTTATTGCTGTCATATTATTCTTTTAATCAATTAACTGTCGTCTCTTGAACAGATCCTCATATTGGTTGCATGTAGCTAATTTTCTATAGGACAATGCATGTCTTACTTTCTTTTGTCTTGAATTTTCAACTTTTCATATGCAAGCAATGGGAACCCTACCTCCTCACTTCTCCCCTGTCAGACTTTAACCAGATCAGGGACTTACAGGTTATGCTGACAGATGACAAGTAGCATTTTATAAGAATGCTACATATCTGCGGTACTGAGTACGCATCTGCAGAAACAACCCAAGATAATACAATGAGAATGTCAAGTATTAAGACATTTTTGCTACATACTAAAGATAATTTGACTAGTTGTCATTGATTATGACTTTTTTTTTGTGTATGCATAATAATTGTATGTATAATCCAAAGAAAAAGGAATTCATATATGTAGATATAAACCTTTTTCTCCAAGTTGGAAACTTGTGCTATTGCCATATTTTGGATAAAGTTACATAAACAACCTGAAAACATGCTAGAAGTTTGCAAATAAGAGGTCAGTAGCATTGCATTTCATGCATATGTACTGTCGTTGGTACAGAACAGAATTAGAATGATGGAAAAAAGGAGAAAAAGCATTTCTCATATTACATATTAGAGTGATGGGAAAAAAGAAAAACATTTCTCATATTAGAATGATGGTAAGTTTACTTTGTCCTATTAGACTAGTTTCATAATCATATTGCTATTTATTTGTTCAGTTTGACTATTGAAAAGGTGACTTGTTTCTGTTTATCGGGAATCCTACAATCTTTGGCTTTGATGAAAGTTGCTCCTGATTCCATGATATCATGATCAGGAAAAGTTTACATAGCTTTCTAGCATCATTGAATGATTTTCAATTCAAACAAGTGATCCATACCTCTAAGCAATGAGCACAGATGACTTTATTGCTGCATGTAATTTGATATTTATCCCTGCGGATTGCATCTGAACCTTATGTATGACTTACAGGTTGTTCACCGGCTTTGGCAAAGAAATGATTTCAGGGGTGTCATCAATGCAGTGGAAAAGATGTCTGATCATGCTGTAGGTATTTATGGATTCTTTTTTTTAAAACTTTTGTTTTATTGAGTGTTAGTTGGAAAGAGCTGGATGTTACCTTGATAATCCCATAATGCAGGTCTCTGCTGATGTAGTAAGCATTTGGACAGAAAAAGTGATAATGTAACTCTGGATATATTCGCTTGTCTGCTACCAGTCCTCACTAGCCTTCTAGAGAGTAAGATGGATAGGTACGCTTCATGTTCCTTTCAGTGATTTATCTTCTAGCATAACTGCAATGCAAATGGGCTGGTCCAGGACAGAGAAAATATAAATTTTCAATAGGTCTGGCCTCATTAGGGATGTCAATGGGTAGGATAGGATATGGGTTTTGCTAAATCCGTACCCACCCACCATCCGACCCTACCCACCATGGCGGATAGGGATTTTAAATACTTATCCTCCCCATACGGGTGGTAGGTAGTACCCTACCCTACCCACAACCCACCAAAGCAAATGTACAATGCAAACACCACCAAATCAAACTTGTTTCAAATTTATCAAGTTTCACATCTATTTTAAATCAAACAAGTTCTAAAATCTGTTTTAACCATCAACCTGTACAATACAAATAGATACATATTATAGCAAAAGAAATCTTAAATCCCTAAGAGATTTGGTATAACGGGTGGGGTAGGGTAGGGTTTAGGGGTAAATCCACAACATGACCCTTACCTACTGCAGGTTTTCAAACCAAGATCCTAACCCGACTCGTGGTGGGTTTTTCAAAAAATAAAAAAACCTGACCCTACCCCATGGGTAGGGCGGGTACCCACCGGGTAGGATACCCATCGACATCCCTAGGCCTCATGACCAGGGCTGCATGAGGTAAAATCTCCTTTATCCTGCCTGTATTATCATATGGTGCAAGCATGATAGGCTCTGCTTGCATCTAGCATCCCTTATCAGTAATTTCCTTTAGTCACTTTAGATGCTGCTACTGTGTGGATTGAATTCTTCAGCAGCCCTTGGCAAAGCCAAAAAATTCTAATAACTGTCTGAGTTTTGGTCAATTCCATTGATTCAGCTCACTCAAATGTGATGCATTTCTTTGGTCAAAACCTGTATCATGTGTTTTCTTGTTGTTATTGCTTCAGAAGATAGAGATTTTCTTTTTATTTTATTTTTTTAAGGCTGGGAGGGCTAATCTATCTTCTACTCTATATCCACCCCATCCCTCAAGGGCTTACTTCAATCGGATCCAAGCCCATGCCTGCTTGCCCAAATGTCAAGGGGTGATACCATCGAAGCATGTGCTTGGTGATTATTGTTACAGATTGAAAATGTGAAGATTAACTTTCCCTAATACTTATCTTTCTAAAGTATCATGGTCAAATTCTCTTTTCTGAGGCCTAATTGATTATAAGCTACTTTATCAGTAGTGCTGCATCCAAATCCAATGTTCCGGTGAATACAACCCTACCAGTTCTCTTATCATTATTTTTTGGGGTTATCAATTCACATGGTTAAGTCGGATCTCTCTGTAACTTGCTGATGGTTTGCAGACCTCACATAAAATCTATGTAACTGTTTTTTTTCTTTTGCCAAAAATGGCAAAAGCACTACTGTAAGATCATCGATATCGTTGGGGCTAGATTGGATATTTTAGATATCAGTTTATTAAGTTCCATCCATTTGAAGACTGCTTTGCAACTACATCTTTAGCTGTTAATATTAATTCATTCTTAATACTCACAGCCGTGAGTTGATCAGTTATGATTAGATTTTGGCTTGATCCAAGCCCGATCCATTTCCATATGGGTTTTATGTATTGAGGCTTATATTTACATTGTCTATCCATTGGTTTGGTCAAGTTGAATTGGATGAATAATGACCCCAACAAACCATGAGAGACGTGTAGATTGGGTTAATTGTAATAGTAAAATCATGTACAATAACGTGGCAAGTATCATATAGGCATTATTAAACAACATACTCCGAATAAGATCAACTAGTAATTACATCTAAGCTATCATCAACCACCAAGGTTTGCCATATCAGATGGTACCATATGATATCAGTTGTACTGCACCATACCATGCTGATTTTGACCAATACGTAGTCTCGTTCCATACCAATACTCGGTATGTCTTGTCATCTCGTACTGTACTACATACTGACAATATAATAAGAGGGTACCGATAAGGGACCTAGTATCGAGACGACGGACCTATAACAACACACAGATGATTTTAACTAGATAAAACCTATTGTTGATGGCAAAATTTAGAGTCTATTTAACATTGCTTTCATTTCTTATTTTTATTTTAAAATAAATCATAAAATTGAGACCAAAAACATGTTTTGTGCTATTATTTTATTTCTATTTTCAAAATTAATTACATTATTCTAAAAAAATTAAAGTAAGAAACTCGGGGTGAAAGTGGATAAGATAATATCCGTCCAGATCCATTATCATATCCGAATTTATTTGGATATGGATAGAAATTTGAGCATCCGACTAATTTTTGTATTGGTATCCGTATCTGTTAAAAAAAAATAGATATGGATAGACAACTACTTGATTCGTGTCTGAATATCCGATTCTATTTGTAATCCTATTTAATTTATATAACACTCATGAATTTTTAAGAAAATAAATGATCATATTAACATGGTATTAATTTGATTTGTCATCTACTTAATGATATCTTTAATTTTATGATCATAAAGTTTAATTATTCGATTTATATCTATATATATATATACTTCCGATATCTTATTTGTATCCATATTCATTTAAATAAATATGGATATGAATTTTGTATCCGACTAATATCTTTATCCATATCCGATCTGTTTTAGCTCTATAAGAATTTTTTTTTAATTATCTTAAAAAAATAAGAAACTCGATATTTTTATCACCACCACCACCACCTCCACTATCACCGTTGTCACCTCTGCCACCATTGCAGTCATTCCCTCCATCGCCGTTGCATAACTGTCACTACTTTCACCATACTCCGCCACCATCATTGCCACCACCATCTCGACCACATCACTACTGCCATCTCATCATTTTCACCATATCGCTGGTGTCCCTACCACCGTCATCACCACCTATGCTATATTGGCATTGCCCTCGCCACCAATGCCATCGGCACCTCCATTGTCTTCTTCATCACTACCGTTATCTCCACAACCATCGTTATGTTTATGTTTTTAAACATAATTGACTATACAAAATATGTATATATTTGAAAAAAATTAAAAATAGAATTTTCATTTTTTTCTAAATAAAAAAACTGAAAATGATGCCAAGCAGCATCTTAGTTCTCAAATTTGAGATGGATCAGCGGAGGTTGCCTGGAATACATTTTCTATCAGTTGTGTCAATTCAAGTTGTCATCATCTCATGTGATGCATATCGGCATATTTAAACAGGCTAGATTTGGGTCGAAACCTGATCCAATGATTTTGGTTCAGATTGACCAGCTCATTTTTGGGTGATTGGATTAGAATGGGCCAATCCGGTCCACTTGCTCATTATTTATAGTAGCTGTAACTTGAAGGCGGTGCCATTTACTGACCATCTTGGTTTTAGGCATTTAGGGATTTCCTTGGAGATGCTGCTGAAGCTTGTCAGAACCTTCGGCCCTGTAATCTACTCAACTTTATCAGCAGGTCCATCCGTTGGTGTGGACCTTCAAGCAGAGCAGAGGTCTGTTTTCATTTGACAACATGCTTTTTTTTTCAAGTGGAAAGGTACCGGTTCATTTGATTCCTCCCATATTTTTATTTTGTCCATGCCAGGCGGGAGCGGTGCAACTTGTGCTTCATTGAGCTGGAAAAGGCTAAGCATAGTCTTTCCACTCTCACAGGGTGAGCTTACATCCACTACCATAGGAACTTAACATTTGACCAGGTCTATTGACATGAAGAGCCACCAGCATGTCATTTAAGGGTCCACAATTGGATGCAACACCGTATTTGTATGAAAACGAACTGATTCAAGAATTCTATCTGTAATGTATATCAATTATTTGACCGGAGATGCTATTGCAATAGATGTTGCTGAATATCTTTTGGAAAACCTTGTATAACATGAAATTTTTTTTTTCTCTTTTTCTTGTTAAACAGAAGAGGAGGGTCTATTGCAAAGGCCGCAGAGGAGCTGAACCTTGCTCTGCAGGACGTGCAGGAGGTGCTGTGACTGACTGACTGACAGATTTGTATACACATGCGTAGGGGTTTGTCATGATTCAGCTCTGTCAGCCACCAATGTATAGCTGAAACTAAAGGTGCTTATAAGGAGCCTTCTAGGGGGCATCAGGGCACTGAAGGCCAGCTGTAACAACCAAAGTGTTGGCTGTTTTATTTATGTTCGTAAGCTTGCTAATGGGGCACCAGAAGGTCACGCAATGGTGAACAGGGGCTTTGCTGAGTTGTCTATATTTGGCAGCAAGAACAAGGAGTTCAGAAATTTGATGAACTTCCAGTGAACTGCTAACCTTGACAGAGAGAACCCTTGCTGCCCCTTTTATATGTCAGTTGTGTTACGCTTGTATCATTTTGTCACATAATACAGTCCGACAAAGTTTGTTTTCTTGATATTCAAGCCTGGCCCGTCCAATGTTTGGCTGACAAGGGCCAGGAGGAACTTATCTTCATGTTGCGTTTTCTTTGTATCTCAATTACAGGCAATGAAAAACTGTTAATTGATAGTTCTTAGCAGAATTTAACGCTCCTATTTCTGAATGCTTTATAAATACCAGAATGTAAAATGAATGATGTCCGCCCGAAATTAACATTTGTTGCAGATACATCTTCCAGAACAAGAGTCCTCTCTCTATTTACTATAATCTCTTTTTCACCTTTCTATTCTCCTATTTCCACTACTTTTTTCATCTTCTTATTCTTCTATTTCCACTATTTCTATTTCTACTATCTGTTCTCAAAATTTTAATTTTAATTAACTTAATCATTGAAGAATCTTGAACCAGAAAATAAGAATCTTGAACCAGAATATCTTATCGATTTTAGAACCTTCTCTGTAGGATTTATTATGAACTTCACCAAATTCGCTCCAGAAGTAATTCAATTCACTTCGAGACCGATTTTGTCATCCATCCTCCGAAGCTTTGCAGCAAATAGACTCTGATACCGTCAGGCTTGCTGCTTATCTGAATTCTTTCAGGTCAAAGTACCATGCATTTCATCTTCGTTGTTTTCTAATCAATTGGTTGGAAGAAATATGAGACTAGAAAAATCAAAGGGTGTCCTTTAATAAAACTTTAAAATATACAAAGATGATAAGATATCAGTCCTGTTGGTCAACCGACTACTACCTTGGACATTGGCTAAAACGCTATTTTAAATAGTGCAAATGCTGGATAGTTTTAAGTGCCAATTTGGTAAGTCACTGGCGTCACATCTGTGAGTCTCTTAGTCAAAACCAACGAATGGCTCTGCTGGCAAATGTGAGACTCATTTATCAGACGCTTCCCACCAATCTATGGGCTTGAGAGTTTACTTTTGACTCCATATTCCATCTAGTTTGAAATCAGCAACATCAGAATTATATTTCATAGATGCAAAACAGGTAACATTAGAAAGATATGCACGTATAGCAATATCCCTAGTATACAGTCTTCTCAGCACACTTCTCAGAGTTGATAAAACAGCCAAAAAATTTGATGTCAGTTGTTAGCAAACGCCTCCATCACAATTGACTCTTTGTTGCTTCCTAAATATATGTTTTCCTTGGCTTCCTGGCTCTCCAAGCTTGCTATCCTTGTGAGTTCTCTTTCGTTCCTGATCCTCTTTCTTTTTTAGCACCACCTGCCTGGCCATCCTGCACTCACAGTAAATCATAAACTACTGCATAATAATGGAACTGGGACAACATGCAATCAACCAAAAGATGAAATGCAGGTACTCTGAACTATCAATTGCAAATAATAGAAATGATCAGAATCTTAAGTGAGTGAAAAAGCTAACTGTAAGGGACTCTGAAAAGTGAAAACGACACATCATGTGTTTCCATATGTCACTCAAAAACCTTTGGTGAAGCTGACTGTTACTTTGGAACCTCTAATTATACTATTTGTTTCCGTACGACCATCATGGTTCTCTATTGATCATATCCTACAGCAAAAGAAACAATAGAACCATCACAGGTACTAATTTGTCTAAACAAATCACAGGCGAGAGTGGTATCGGCAAAGTAACATTTTTGCTGTTAGCACTCTGGGAAAATCTTTGTCATCAGTACTCTACCTGCGATTATGGATGCCTGCAGAGGAAAGGTTATGGTTCGGTATATATCCTTGCAGCCACTGGTTCATTTTAGATCCAGGTTGCTGAGCTAGGATACCATGAAACTAATTATTGCTAAGGAATGCTCGTAGTGTTGCATTTTTTCCCCGTAGCTGCTGGTTTGTCTTGAATCTTGGTTCCTAAGCTAGGGCACCAAGAAACTGTCTCAAGGGCCACAGGAACCATAAAATTATGATATTCACTCAAACAAGAAACAGAGAATCACTTAGGATCCGTTTGGTTGGGGATAATCTGACATGAAAAAATGGTTTCCATATCAGATTACCATGTTTGATATAAAAAGTAGAAGAGAGAGATGATAAAAAAATTGGTGGGCCCCATGCTTATTTTCTGGAGGGAGAAAGTAAAACAAATACCATGGAGGGGTTGGTATTTGATAAATTTTCGAGTGGTGGTAATCCATACTTGACAAAAATACCCTCAATAAAGCTGGATATGCAATCATTGAATTTGTTTTGATGTCTTTCTAAATTCATTCAATAAAAAATTTTTGCAAAGAAATTAAAATGGAGATGACATTATGTAAAGCACTATGTGATTATAGTTATTATATAAAAACTAATAGAGATAACAATACTATCCTAATATTAAAAAATTATTTTATATTTAAGGATATATTTGTAAATTTGCCCATATTCATATATAGATTTACCTCCAACCAAACATAGTAATCTTTTTTTCAGTATCATTTTTTAAAGTAATTTTTCCATCGACTAAATATAGTAAAATTATTTCCTCGATAATCATTTTTTCAGATAAATGATTCCTAGGAATTATCAAATTATCCCATAATCTAACATACTCCAACCAAACGTGCCCTTAATCAACAAATTTATGCCTGTTCAAACTTGCATGATTCATTGTTGATAATATAGTGGATTATCTACTTAGGCAGATGGGTAGATTAAAAGTGAAACTATTGTGATACTATTTAACAATCCTGAACACGTGTGCAAAAGCAAAGGGCATAAGTGGATATCGATATTATGTTATTTATTCAAAATAAACAAAAAAGGGGAAAAGTGCAGCAAGGCTTCAACAAAATGCTTCAAGCACAGTACATCCCCCCCCCCCAAAAAAAAAACAAAACCAGAAACAAAAAAAAAGGAAAAGAAAGAAAAAAGGTTCTAAGCCCTCTAGGAAATTATGTCCATTCAATAGGATCCTTAGCAGGCAACATGATTTCCAATTGACATCTCATGGGATAAGCAATCGAATAAGACCCTGTAGCATCCACATTATCCTTTCACTTCAACAGGCACTAATAGCAACAGTGCTTTTCCACACGTATGTCATATCGTCTCCATCCCTAATGATGGCCATTAAGCTTCCAACAAAATTTCAACTTCCATGATTGCTCCAATATCCATTTTGGTGTTGAAGTCATCAAAAGATTAAGGTGAGGTCATTCAAGGATCAACAAAATCCCATGCAAGGCTAGGTGTCAGGAATCCACTACAAATCTATATCTTTGTACAATCATCCTTAGGTACAAAAAAGAACATGTTATACTCATCTGACACAACTAAGGCTGCAAATGGGTCGAGTTGACCCGACCCGACCCGACCCACGGAGACTCGAACGAACCGTTTAAAAGGACCCATAGATCCGGATCGGGTTCCAAAATTGGACATGTTCTGTTTTGTCGATCGGGTCTGGATTTACTGAATTTTGACCCGATCTGACCCGACCCGACCCACTTGAATTTATATGGATCTTATGCTTAATGACCCGATTTGATCTGAACCCATTATATGACCCAAAGCTAATATATGCTAGCATGGGCTAGGCACAAATTACAGCGGACTGCCCACCTACACAACATTATCTTCTTCCCTTTCTACCCCCACAATTGAGTGACACCCTCTGGTTCAAGCTAATGGAGTCCCCAACAAATATTATTTTCTTCCTTTCTACCTCCAAAAGAAATCCTTCACATTAAACCTACACAACCTTTCCAACTCAAGAAATTTAGTGAATTAGTAGGAAATAGATATTTCACTTTCAGTTGTATCCCACGATCGGCTTTCATAAGTACATGAGGTACATCTTGACAGTTTTCTGAGATGTAATAGTCACATATTGATGACCACTCCAAAATCATTATGTCGCGAGTGTCGTTGGATGGTAAACTTGTAAGATCAACTTCAACTCCAATTATGAGAATCGATTGAATAGCTATAGCTAATGCCTATTGGTTAATTTGACCTACGATCCAACCTAGGCCCAATCTGGACCCGAACTGGACCTATATTTCATGAATTAGGACCGGATTATACATAGACCTGACCTGATCCGAATAACCCATTGGGTAAAAACTTAGATCATGGATCCGATCTGACTCGACCCGATCTTCTAGTGGGTTGGGTCTGGGTCTGATATCAAGACCCAATCAAAGAATTGGATCGGATCGGATCGGGGTCAGTCATGACCCGACCGACTTGACCCATTTGAACCCCTAGACACAACACAATTACTATGAAAAATTGATGCTTCGATAAAAAGCCAGAACATAATTCTCTAAAGGTTGTTTAATACTAAGGTAGAATTAATTTTTTGAAAATATGGCTTAATAATCAGACTAAAGGTTTGATGCCTCAAAAGCCTCAGTTATTGGTGTCCCCCTTGGTGGTTTGAACCAAAATTCTAAGATTTTTGGTGGAACTGTACTGCTCCATCCAAAAAGGGATTACTTATGGTTATTGTAGTCACTTTCCTTTGAAACTGATTTGTTTAAGATATAACTAACTAGCCATCTATGAGACCTATGCTTGTAAAGCTTAATACTCATTTTGATTGGCATTCTTCTTTTTCTAAACTGAGATAGGGGAATTTGAGCTTAATTATGTGTAATAAATTGCATTGCACCTCCAAAAAGTTCTTTTAACAAGATTGAGGAGCTTTCTGAAGATTTGGAAGAATAAGGGCATTAGCTTCTAAAATATTTTAAGGGATCAAACAATAGATCCTGCTTATATTGTATGGATTACTGTGGTATGGCAACATAATAATGTAAAACAATAAGAAATTCAAATTTATTTTTTTAAATATAATTACAATATATACAAGCAGATTATTGTTATATTTCATGAGATCACTATAGGAACAAACTAATTTGAAAATTAAGTAACCTTTCTATTTCCCGGCAATCTTAAAATTGGGGACTTTCTAAATTTCAACGTGTGATTTGTTATATAAGCAAGTTGGGTCTATCGATTACAGTAATTTTAAGTTATTTTCATTAGTTCTATATAACTCAGTCATTCACATGGGTTTTAATATTAGAATCAGCCATGGAACTAATCATGGCCAGTCTGCAATGTAGACCACCATCAACCAGTGCAACAGAATATTTTGTAAACCAATTTTAAGCAAAGAAAACATAAAATATACATAAACTTACTTGAGGTGTTCATTTTACCATCCAGCAACTAGAGAGTCCAACATCACCAGTTGAACAATTCATACAACTTCATATCACTATGCTTATACATGTACATTTTCCAAGAATCATTTCTTAGTAGAGAGAAAAGCATATGCATATTCTAGCTGAACCTTCTTCTATCCCTTTCTTATCCCAATACTTCTCTTTCCTCCTCTTCTTCCAGTGTTAACATGAATGTTGACTTATTGCCCTAAGTGTCAAATTAAAATCCAAATAATATGTTAATGAACTCAAACATGGCACTAAAATTACTCTAGCAGCACTCTAACAACTTGAATAAGTTTGAAGCTTGAACCAGATTATGTTAATCTGTATTCGGGTGACAACTCATAAGATAACCAAGTTACTCTATGAACCAGTGAAATATCGATTCAAGGAGATAAACCTGTCCAGTTGCCCCAGTATTTAATCTTGATGAGATACCTGTTGGCTGTCAATTTCAAATAAATTCTCATCTAAATTTCTAGTCCCACTGGAAGTGCAATCCATTTCATGTTTCAGCTGTAACAATTCTTAGGCCCTTAGCTTCCATAAAATCTCTTCACATTTCCATTTTAGCATTCAACTATGTCCTCAGTTTATAAATGAACAGTATCATCCAGAAATAACATAAATCATTGCACCTCTTCGAAGATAAACAATCAATCCACTTATAAGAAACACAGAGAGATCATATGACCAACAATTAAAAACACAAAAGGGATCAAGGTAGAGTCATCCAGCTTTTTTGTTAGTTTCTTTGCTTATTTGATGCTTGCTTTGGTGGTCATATATTTGACAATATAGTTTTAATGCTTCAAGTTGTTATTCTTCTTTGGTGTATGTAGTGATGCGGAATATAGAATGTCGTAGGCTCCTGAACTGGACTTTCAGAACTCTACTGCACTATTTTCCAAGGGTAAATGAAAGAGAATGGTAATAAATAACTTAACCAAGTTGAAGAGATTAGTGTAGGCAATCCCAAACAAAATCACTTGAGCATTCATGGCAAGCATATTGATAATCAACTCACCTCATTCTCTTGAACTGAAGAGTCATCTTTCCTTTTCTTCTTCTTACAAGAAAGTGGGTTTGGGCCCTGTGAAACATCATTAAATGTATTTTAATGATTAAAGTGGTAAACATCATCAAGAGAGGACAAAATACGTTATACATAGCAAGAAATCAGAAAATGAGCAAATATAAATTTTGGGTATCCATCTACTGTTTCATTAAAGAAATCAATTTAATAATATGGTTCGTGAAATAGGAAGACTGACTCTGACACTGAAGAAGTTCGCCGCCTTCATGTCAAATTTAAACATTTTTATGGAATTCGCTAATGAATATGATAGCTGACAGTATACTATCCCAATAAGCATACCACATACAAAACATGCTCATAATAATGAAATTTGAAATCAAATGACCCAACTCCCCTCCCCTCCCCAAGACACTGTCTGCTCATGAATATCTTATTTTCTTACTGGCAACCAGCACACTACATATGACTACTGTAGCATAAAATTCTTAACCAAGAGGCCTCCTAAAGTGCAGTATACAGGCATAAATAGATAAAGGCTTGGTAACACCGTGCTTGCAGACATTCCTTCATGCAAGTTTTAAACATGATCAGCAAATGCATTTGACATGCCGCTCTTATTTATTATCCATCAATCAGGTCATCCAAAATATATTTTTTCTAATGTATGGGTTCTAACTGTTGCTCAAATTTATTCACTAATTATTTCATTATTTGTCTTAAATAATCATAACATCAGTTTAACTTCCAGAATGAATCAAGAGTAATAACTCGCCATTACAGTAGGACTTTGAATATATTATACTCGGTACTTGTCCATGTTGCTTATAAAATAGTAAGAAGCAAAGGAGGCTTTCCAAATCCCTTGCTGATTTTTAAGAACCTCAACTTAAAATTGTAGAAAAGCTTACATTTTTGTCTCCATCCTTATGGTGATAGGTCGAAAAAGAACAAAAAGAAGAAGAAGAAAAGAAACAATTATTTTTAAAAAGAAACTTTAAAGGCGTGAAAATGAAAAGAGATATAAATTGAGCAGGAGGGAAAAAGGTCTTTCAAGTTAGTGGCATATAGAACCTCAGGAGTCACCTCACTCCAAAAGGTAATACTTATTGGTTACATCTTCAAACATCAAGTTTGGCTTTTGTAAGAAAGTTGTACTGACAAATATTGATAATGTTAAAATCTAACCTTTGCCTTCTTCCTTTTGAATTTACTCTTTTCTGCCACATCAAGCATCTTTTTTGCAGTACTGATCTGTCTCATAAGATGTGCTTCTTCCAAAACTTCATTTCCAGAATCATTTGCCAACCCACCCTTTAATTCCCTCTTAAGGAACTTCCCGAATTCTGATTCACTCGCATGCAAGCGTTTCTCTTCAGTGGATTTAACATATTCACGTTGAAGTGCAGAAGGTTGTTCAATAAAGAGAGAGTTTCTAAGACCATATATCACAGGAACACCAGGTACCTGAATTAAGAGAGAAAAAAGGTACTATGATGTTTTTTTCTAAAACACAAATAAGCTAAGAAAACTAGATAATCAAATATTCAAGAATTGTTACACAAATTTTAAAACAAAAATATTGGAAAAAGTGTCACCAAAGTAATCCAACTGCACATATCCCATTTTGGACATATAAATATATAGGAAAAGAAATATTCAAAGCAAATATGCCACTTTCAAACCTATACTCAACGTTCTCCCAACAGATAATGGCAGGTATTTGAAGCAATAAGACGCAGGCATAGACAACATATGTTCAAAATAATTAATCTGAAAAGCATTCGAAAGGAGTCATGGACTCAAAAAGGACTTCATACAATGAGTAACGATCGTAATTGGAATCAAAGAGGGGAAACCCTAACCTCGCAGAACTTTTTCCGGATATCAGCATCCTGAGTGGCAACAAAGAAGTGCTCTGAGTTGCCCTCCCGATGACTGCCTCTATGCAAGCCATGGCACTCACCCTCCTCTCATGATCACACCTGCAACAACCACAACATTCATCAACGACCAAAAAAACCTAACTTTGGCCTGAAAACACCAGGATGAGGAGGGCGAAGAGTAGGAAAAGATAAAAAGAAGGGAGTGGAGACCTAGCAAAGCTGAGCTGCTGAGCGGCCTCAAGAGACTCGTAATGGGACTCCCCGAGGCTTTTGAGCTCTCCAGTGATGCATCTGCGTCGAGATATGAGAGAGGTGAGCAAGAAGTCGGATTGAGGGAGAGACAGAGAGAGGGAGAGAGAGGGGAAACCTGGTGGTAAAGAGGAGGGCGCGACCGCCGAGAAGGCGGGACAGGGCGTCGTCGGCGGGGTGAGGTGGTGGAGGAGGAGGTGGTGGATGAAAGTGCCGTCACAGAGGATTTTGAAGGGCTCCGGAACCCGAAGCACGCCGAGAAAACCGAACCACCTTGCGGTGCCGCTTCTGCTTCTTAACCCTCATCTGTCGATCGAAAACCTGAACCACCTAACCCTAACTCGCGTTCCCTATTCCCTCGAAGAGGCGGCTCTGCTCTTCCGATGAACCCTAACTCGCGTTCCCTATTCCCTCGAGGAGGCGGCTCTGCTCTCCCGATGAAAGAGGCGACCGGCGGCGAGGCGTATATCACTCGAGCCGTAAACCTATTTGTAGCCTCTGTAACAATGAAAATTTTTAAGATTACGATATTCGAATATGATCAATGATACCAACTATTAGAATAATAATTTAATATAATAATATTATATATATAATTATAATAATTATATAGTAAAAAAATTAATAAATTATTTGATGATTTAAGCTATAAATTTTTAT
>KE504644.1:2157257-2176504 GCA_000441515.1 Elaeis oleifera
TATATATATATATATATATATATATATATTGTAGAACTTATTTATGATTTTTGAGATGGGTGTAGTAGAATACAAGAGTAGAAGATCATTCCAATCATTTTGAAGAGGAAGAGGGATCATTTAGTGCATCTTAATAATTTCGATAAATGCAAAGGATTTGATTACATTGCATGAGGGATGAAAGATGTAAGACAACCACAAAGAAACTAATAAGAAAATAGTTGATATATGCCTTTTGCTCCTTTAAATATTTTATGCTATTCAAGAGGTGAGAGGCCCTACAAAGATTGTCTTGTGTGCACTTGAGCTCAAAATGAGATGATTTGTTAGATCTTTAGGAAATCTTCACATTTCAATTAAGATTATACATGCATTAGAAGTCAATAATCTACTTTGGTTGATGGATTTCTTAGGTGATAAGCATGATAATTGGTGCATAAATATAATGCAAAAATCGGGTTGTCCTTCTCATGCGAGCCGAACTAATTTTGTTTGACGTGAAAGTATAAGCTACATTACAAACATAAGATAGGACCAATGTTCTTTTCTTTAATTATTAAGCACTTGGACTATTCAGGTAAAGTGATATGTCAAGGATAATTTTTCCTCATATTAGCAAGCAACCAACATACCTATACATTTAGATAAAACACCAGTTTCTCATCTTTTCCTAAACTTTCCATGTGATCTTGAGTTCAAGGATATGGGAATCAGATCGCGTAAAAATGTCCGTCGATCTATACACGTATCCAAATATAGCATGCCTCTTCCTGAGTCTTGTAAGGATATCATTTTCCTATGGAAGTAAGCAAAAATCATTTATTGATCAAATTGGTATGCCTGAAAATATTATCACATGTAGTGAAGATATGAAAAGGAACAATTGTTACCACATGACATCAAGAAAGTGCTATCTCCACATAATGCTGCAAATGCAGTTAGTGTAAGAGATAAGACTAATAAAACATGTAGAATATAATGCTAATTATAAATTAGGAGCTTCTTAGACTAGGCATGCTTTATATAAGGCAAATTCAAAATGATGGTGCAGATTTTTCTTTTCTAAAAAAATATATCTATGATCATTGTTACATTGACGAAAGGATAAAATCTATTCACCTTAACTATTAGTGGACATGATGCTATTTTATGTTTTGTGGCATGAGGAGCATTTCTTTTATCAAAACAGGACCGGTATTAAGGCCTAATGCCATTAAAGGAATGATAAAAAATGAGTTGGGACCTAGTCTGGGATTAAAAACAATCTATTACCATGTGTTACAAGTGGATTAGTGCTTTATACTACAATCCCACTATATATAGCACTAATCTCCTCATGCTATATGGCTAGGGTGTGTAATTGTCTAAGCTTGGTCCATCTTAGATGTAATCAAGTTTGACCTTGACTTGAATTAATTTCCACTTCGAACTTTGAGATAGAGCTTGATTTGTTTATAACTATTTTGAACTTAATTCAAACACGAGCTCAATTGAGAAGCTTGATAACTCTACATAAGTTAAACTCATCAATCTTGAATCAAGCTCTATTCAAGCTTGATTTCAATCTTGGTTCAGGCATGTACTAACATTTAGTTAATTTTAAGAATAAATAAAATCATTAATAAAAGCCTTGATCCAATGATACATTATATATAAAATATACAATATATAGAATAGAAATTTATTTGAGCCTTATCCAGCTAAGCCTTTTCAAGCTGGATCAATTTTTATCTTACCTTGAGTTTCAAGCCTATTTTTTTTGGTTCAAGTTTGATTAATTTGTTCCGATCTGAATCGACTTGACTTGAGCTCATCTTGAGCTGAGCTTGACTTGCTAAATTTGTATGATAGCCCACAGCATCACTTGTATCTATTCGATGCATCATGAGAGGATTTGTACTGCATATAACAATCTGATCATGTATAGCACCAACCCCTAAGGCCATATGGCATGGAATTTAATTTTACTTTTCCTTTTTATGTGATACCATTTTTGGGTGCTATAGCATTATTTGAATAGGATATCTTCATGACATTATTTTTCTTTTTTTTTTTATTGATGCTTATTACCACTCATTTAGGTGACCCTAAAAGGTGATAAAGTATTCAGTATGGCAATTAACATGCCATTAATGGTCATAAGAGGAAATATGCCTGTTTGCCTCTTTACTAGCACATGTATCGTGACTCTTTTTTGAATTTTCAATAAGATCTATATTGCATTTTCAGAAAAATGAAGCAAGTCTAATGTCATATTGTAGATAGAATATAATATCTTATGTATCATTTCATACCAATACTTTTAATCTGACTTAAGAAAATTAAATATGTATTTATGAGTAAACATAAAATTTTGCCTATACGATACCTATCACACAATTAATTTTGCAAGTTTTGACAACGCATGAAACTCACTTTTATGTAAACTACTTGTGAATAGTATTAGTACTTGTCCATGGGTATTATAGGAAATAATTAACTTGTTTCCCAAGCAAATGCACAAGTCATGGATCTTCTTTAGTACACCTATAAAATACATGGCTATCTGTAAGATTTTATTTTAGAGTATTAATTTAGTAGAAGTTGAAAGAAATTTTTGAAATACTTTTAGAGAAAATAACTATAATTGTTGGAGGAAAAGGGTAGTGCTCAATTTAATGTGAACCACATCCTCAAGTCAAGCATTGATAAGAAATATGGAGGTATAATTTGCATTTATGCTATTCAAGAAATGTCTAAGAACTTGCATTTCTTTGTATTACATTAATGGTCATAACTTGCTACAGAGAACTATCTTGATGTGTATATATATATATATGAAAATATTGATTATATTATATCTAAACATCTTTTAGTAGAAAAGTCCCAACCATAGAAATTTTTTTGGAGGTCTGTGCTATAAGATAACTATTCAAAAAATTGTCAAAACCAACAAGTCAAACTTTATCCTATAATCAGACCTATCTTCTAGCTAGATCTTTTGCCAGTTTCAGCTGTACAAGAAATGAGAGAATGAAAATTAGGCATGCTTAAAATCATTTTTATCAGTTTCTTTTTTTTTTTGGTTAAGGACTCTATTAATTTTTTAACTCTTCTAACTAGTGCTTAAATCTTAAATCCTTGGCACAAAGCAGCACCACAATAATTTCATATCAGAATTGACTTAAAGGTAAATTTAAGATCATATTCTATGATGCCATCGACCTCGAGGATGCCGGTAGATTGGTGCACCACTCTAGAGATGCCAATTGTCACCGCATGTCGGAGATAACAACTAGATTTAAAAGCACCGACTCGATTTACCCATCTTAGTTGTTAGGTGCAGTAATGTTGCTGTTAAATTTTGATTCCCTCCAACCATTTCATATATTTTTGATAATGAAATGTGTGACAAGGATGCCCAATCTAACCTTTATCAAGATCTAACACAATGTCCCACCACGTCCACAGACACGTCTTTAAAATGTGGGGATTATAAGTCAAGCAAGTAAACCCTCGTCCACACTCGAACCATTTGCTCCTGGCAGCGCCGGGCCGCCGGCGGTCCTACGACGACGCAAGACTTCGTCCCCTACAATGTTCCATTCGCAGAAGAAAAAATATTCGTCCCCCTACAATGTCACCGAAGCTTTCCAATCCGGCTTTCAAGAACTTCCGACCGTCAAAGTTCGAACGAAATCCGGGTTGGAATTGTGGGGATGATCTGGGGAGTCATAGAGGAAATAGAGAAGGACAGCGAAACTAACGACACGGCACACGCGGCGAAGCGAGCGGTGCACGGCCTCGGATCCTATCCAGCTAGCGTTTGTCCTGGAAATGGATTAGGAGTGGGTCCCACAATCGACGGTGGATATTGTCCGGTTCCGCTACGTTGATTAGTGGGGTCCATCCCAAAGGACGGTCGATGATTCAAGTGTAAGAATTGGACCGGAGCCAAGGGTTGTAGAGGATCCGAACTTGCTGTCCGCAGGCCGGGACAGCTCGGCCGCGTCTTTTTCCCGACTTCCTCTCTATCTTTTTCGATTCTCCCCGTCAGCACAAAACCCGGAATAAAAAAATAAAATAAAAATAAACAGAATAAATTGGGGATAGAAGCGCCACTTGTGTTCCAAGCCAAAAGAAGAAAAAACTGATTCCAGTGCGAAAACGGAATTTCTTCCACCCCGGAATAAATCCCAAAGATCTCAGTTTTCTCCTGTCTATTTCAGTATCGCCTTATTTCGTTAACTCTCTATTCTTCTTATTCTTCTGTTCTATAGTCTCTGTGCTTCTCATTTTTGTCTCCATTTCTTTTTCTAGTCCTGGTGTGGTGTCCTGTGAATAAATTGCATTAGTTTTGTGGGGATTTGGAGATATTTGGATAGAGGAGCCTGGGAGAGCATTGATGGAGTGGGCGGAGCTTTCTAAATCGGGAAGGGAGGAGGGGTGCAAGCGAATTCTATCCAATTGCACGTTGGAATAAATGTTACAGGATAGCACCATGGGGTGACCCATAGATTTTTACTTTCTTCTCTCCCTTCTTCTATTCTCCATCTCCCAAGGGTCAGAACAACGAGAGGTTTCAGAAAGATAGCTCCTTTGTTTCTTGTACACAGAAAGTGTGCTCCTTTCTTCTTCTTTCTTCTTATTCTAAGCTGTTCCTCCTTTTATTCTTCCAAGTTCTGTGCTTTCTTGATCTTCTTCTTCCTCCTCCTCCTCCTTTTTGGACATAGATTGTTGTATTTTGTTTGATTTTACATGGAGAGGTGTTGATATTGGTATTTGGCTAATAAATTAGAGCAAGGGAGAAGAAGAGGGGAAAGGAATCCAAACATCAGTGCTGTAATAAAAAAAAAAAGGATGGCGGCCGAACGGCGAAGGCGTTCCAATCTCCAGAGCTTCCTCACCCGCACCACCCCTTCCGTGCCGTCGCATTCTCTCCCAAAGGTGCCCTCTTTTTTATTTTCTATTATTATTATTTCCTATTGTTGATTACAGTCGGATATTATATTGTTTAAATTGTTTGATGACGATATTGAGCTGATTATCTTGTATGTTGGTCAAAATTTGTTTTCTTCTTCTTTCTAATCCGTAGTGGTGCCACACTGTTGCTTAATTTATTTATGTTTCTGATTTGATTTCTTCGATCTTCTGTTGCCTTTTTCAAATTTTCTTTTATTAATTTTCATCAAAAGTTTTTTTTTTATGAATTGATTCATTGTACTTCTGATATGTAGAACTAAATTTCTATCTTTATCTTGTTGGTGTTTCTATCCATGTATATGAAATGGATTGAAAAGATATCCAGATGGATTAGAATGTGGATTTTGGAAATATATACCCTTTCGTTGCTTTTTTTGCTTACATTCAGATCCTTTGGTATTACGTGGTCATGGTTACTTGGAAGTTTCCCATTTTTGTCGGTTTAGATGGTAAGCAACTATTAAATTATATGGAAGATCCTCTTGATTGGAAATTTAAAAGATTTGTAGATATAGATCCATGTCTGTTTGGAGAAAAAAGAAAAAGAAAAAGCTGATTTTTCCCCGACTTCCTTTCATGCTTATTGCCTTTGAGAATGTGAAACTTAAGTTGATAGCTCCTCTTTTGTGATGTATGAAGGATCGCTTATGTCATTACTTCTTGTTATCCATGTTCCATTTCTCTAACCAACATATCCTTCTCCCATTCCAATGAATGTTTTGTCAGTCCTTTGGTGATACTTTCAGAAATTTCCAGAAATGGTAATCTTAGATTGCATCAGTGCAGACATGCATTCGAGATCTGAACAGCCTCTGGTATCCAGTTGGCAAGGACAGGGTTGAGTACTTCACTCTTGGAGACCTCTGGGATCAGTATAACGAGTGGAGTGTCTATGGTGCTGGTGTCCCAGTTGTCCTCGACAACGGCGAGACTGTAGTTCAGTACTATGTACCCTACCTGTCTGCTATCCAGATTTACACCAGCAAATCTCCTTTGGCTTCAAGGTCTCCAATCAGATCCTATCTATGAATTGCACCCTTTAGATGATACCCATTCTAGGCAATTCCAGGCTAAGCTGCATTCTGATTTTCTTATAGGAACATGCTGGAAGAGAGTGAGAGTGATTCTTTCAGCGATGACAGTGAGAATGAGAAGCTATGTAGGTCATGGGATGCCGTATCAGACGACTCAGTCTTCGACCAGGATTCTTCATGGCCAACAAGGGAAAACCTAGGTCATTTATGCTTTCACTATATTGAGTATGATGCTCCTTATGGAAGACTGCCACTGACAGACAAGGTACAGATTGTTTTGTCCAGATTATCTATTTGATTTAAGTTCATGACTTTTGTTTTCAATAAGTTTAAATCTAAAAACATATTGAAATATCTTTTCTACATCATTTTTTTCTTAACTATACCATTGATTAGGTAACTGAGTTAGCTCGGAGTTTTCCACGTTTGATGACCCTTAAGAGTGTGGAACTATCACCTGCTAGCTGGATGTCAGTTGCATGGTATGCCCATATTTTCTTCATTCCTCTTCATATTTTTCTTCTTTTTGAACTTTTGAGAAGCTAGAAAAATTTATGAAAATGATAGGCTACAGAAGTCATTCTGAAAACCATGGCTGAGGTAGATGCCTTCTGATTTTTATAGCAACAAAATAATGGTCACTGATAACATACAACAGGAGCTGTATCTGGAATAATTCACTTTGTTGCCTTTAGAAGATATGGGAAATTACTAAGCATACGTGTTTTTCAAGAAATTTCAAAAGGGATTTTGATAGATAAGAATATAGGATTTTATTTTCTCAGTATGTAATAATTCCTTTCATGATAGTCATTTTAGCAAGGGAATATATTGATTTCTAATATATTTGTTACTTTTTTACAGGTACCCTATTTATCACATTCCAACTCATAGAAGTGTCAAAGATTTGTCTGCATGCTTTCTGACTTATCATACCATCTCCTCAGCTTTTCAAGGTATGTGTGCATGTTGCTGGGAAGAAGCAAGAGGAAATGGAAAATTGTGCTATTTTTTTCCTTATTACCTGATGATATCACTCTTTGTTCATTTAGTTTTTGTCAATTACTCTTTATTTCTGTGGCTATTCCATTTATTTGGAGGGAGAAAATTTCTCCATCATTTTAAAGTTCTATTGTTCATGATTGCTTGCTTGTTTGTGATCTCCACTCTATGGTGTATCGTGACAAAGCAGTTCTATGATTATTTAAAATCATTGTCTAGAAATCATGAAAGCATATTTTGGGAAATATTAACTCGAAACCTTTTAAGGTAACTTAACTCAGCACATTTGTTGTGACCTACGTGTGTGTGATCATGTAGAACTCAGTGCTTCTTCTAGTTACTGTTTAGGACATCCAATTTTTTGTGACCCACAATCTATCCTATAGGGCAACAGGAAGCTGATTCAATATTTTTATTCAGGTTATTCATGAGTTGTTCCTCTCTTAGGCAATTTTCATTTTTATCTTTTAGCAACATTTTGTTTTTGCAACACAAACTGTGAATCATATGTATTCTCTGTTAACCCCTTGCCTAATGTAATGGTAACACATGCTGCTTCCTAGATGGAATAGGATGGATGGGTTTGAATTTTTAAATGCTCATGAGGACAAGCCAAAAGAAAAGTAACTAAGGCAGTTATCCTTGGAGATGTTTATAAAATGCATTTGACCAAGTTGAAATTGGAAATTGCTCCCAATATGCCAGAGGGAAGGGGACAGTATCAAGTTCACACGTATTTTTCCTTTAGAAATAAATTCTCAATGCATTTTGAATGGTATTTTGCTCGATATTTATACAAAATCCATACCACTAATTTAAAAAATAAAAAATAAAAAGGTGATATTTGGTTGTCTGAGGGATTCATGATTTGATAAGAGGAGACCCTTTAAGTTGGAAAGTTCAAGACACCACAAAACTCATTTATCTATTAAATTAGCATCATGAACTAGATTATGATCCATCAAGTTTTTGACATTTATGACTCCCTTTCTACCTAATGTCAACAATATTTAGATGGATATAAAATTTCTATCTGAGTTAATTATGCATGCTAAACATGCCTGCAGTAATATGCGAAAGCTAAATTGGCAGGTAGGAAACCCACTTTATAGGTCTTGTAGTATAAGAACATGAAACATAGAAGCAAGCCCCAAAGTATTTGAATGCAGGAGTGTAGCTGAAAGAGGAAAAGGAACGAATAATGTTAGGAATTGCATTCATCTTTAAGGCACGTGTAATAAGCCAAAGTCAAATTGAACTATCCTTATATTTTACTTGCTAGGTTAGAATTTATTTTATTGTTAATTACTATGGGTTCCCGTGTCATTTATTCATCAAATGTAGGCTTCATGACATAATAAGATTAAATATCTAATAGGTGCCCTTGTTCTATGATATACATAATATAGGTATCCTGAAAACATAATCAGCCACATGATTTGAATTTTCTGATCTTACAACCTACAGAAGTTTCATGCTGTGATATGCTTTGAATATGTATCCATTGTAATTCAAGCACTGCTGTATTGCTTACATTAACCATCCAGATCTAAGCATCTAACCTCTAGGCTTACGGACCTTAACAAACTTTGATGTCTGCATGTCAAGTTACTTAATTGTTGAATTCAGGTTACTGTTATAGTGCTCTTTAATAATTTTCATTGTCGAATATTACAAATCTTACTGTGTCAGTGATTTTGATGCCATGTTTTTTTACATGGAGATTCTACTTGCCCATGCCTAATACTTTAGCATGAATAACATAATCATTTTGTCAATGTTGTTAGATTGTTTCTTTTCTGCACTGAGATATTCTACCCCACATTATGATTGCTTTTCTGCAACCATGATGTGGTATTGTGGTGATGACATGTTTGTCCAGACAAGACCTTATAATTACTTTGTTATGCAGAATGTTGATAATATGTTCATAGTCTGCCTTCCATTATAATTGCTTTTTTTAAGTAAGTCAAAACAAGACATAGTTAATTCATGAAATAAACATGCCTATAGGCAAAATACATCTTATATTGACCTTAGAGTAAGACTACCGGTCTCTGACTACAACTGGTCTTTCTTTAGTATCCTTTATGTTTGTTGCCTATCATATTAATTTGGCGGGTTACGAGTAGCAAAAGACTAAAAGAAGGTATTTGAGTCTTTGAAACTTGAATTCTAAGATGTTGGATTATTCTTATAAAGTCAGAATTCACATGAAGGGAAGTCCTAATGATATTGGTATTGTTTGGGAGTCATAATGTGTCTGATGCCAGTTCCCACACCAATGCCATCAAGAACAGTTGAATAACATGGGAGCTTTTAATTGTTAAGCAATAAGGTGACATTCTATCTTCACAACACAACAGAGATGACAGGATATGGTGGCATGTCACATTTACAGTTCAAAAGGTTTTTATTTCTATTTTGAGAAGAGATCGCATTTGAGCAGTCTCCATGGATAAGGGAATATCATTTTATATGCCACAATACGTCTCTATTTATGCAGAAAATTAACCTTCATTTTAGTCCACATCCTGAATATTCATATTATATTCATACTATATCTAGCTTGGATTGACATGTTTCCTTGACTTTGCACTGAGATGTAGCATTGGTATTATATGAAGTCACTCTTTTATGTTCAGCGACTGTCCTTTTACATTCATATATAATAACATTTATCAGGCTTTACAATCTTGGGATTTATAAAGTTACCTGTATATCTGATGCAATTAAGATCTAGTCTTCTATTTATTTATCATTTGTTGTCTCTATAACTATTTGTAGTCATGCACAGAAAGAGTAAACCTAGTTTTTTAACAATCATTGTGATATATGGATTTGACTGTACCGTGTGGAGTCAAATCCCAAGCAAAGTCGAACATATTTGTTTACTTATAGAAATGCTTCTTATTTAGTTGACTTTTATGCATGTAATGTTGGATGACTGCCCCTCAACAGTTTCAAAATTTTCCTTGTTAGCTGTTCTCTGCTGGTGCGAGCCCACATTCAAATTTCTAATACTGCCAACTCACCTCTTAATGCACTGTTTCATTGGGGCACTCTTGCAGATAATGTGACCGGGGATATGGAGAAATGCGGACATTGTACTACAGGAAATGGAATTGAACAAAGAAACAGAGCAGCCGCATCACTCTTTCTTCCTTTGGACTGGCCACTCACAAAGTACAGGGGAGTATCTGGACAAATCCTGAATGTTCAGACCATGAAAACCTCAGTAATCTCCACAGTGCTGCGGCCTCCTGGTTGAGGCAGCTTGGTGTTCAGCATCATGACTTCAACTTCTTTGTTACTCACTGATGTAAATAGTTTTGTTTCCATTTTTCTTAGTGAGCTGCTGCGTGCTGCGGTAACGTTGCCCTGCTAAAGTTTGGAGAGCCGTATGAAGGGTGAGAACTCTAACTTCTGAGTAGGTTGAACAGTTATGGTGGACAAAAAATCAGTGTTGTTTTAGTTAAAATGTGTTGATGGTGCACAGAACTGAAAGTAGGTTTTGTGTTACGAACTTTTCCTATTTGAGAGATCATGAATTTTAACATTTTGACACATTAACCTTTTATTGACAGTTTTTTCTGTTGTATTTGGGTTATATAGATTAAAAAAGGAATTCTGTTATGTCTGGCTTTTTCATATATGTACTCTTGGATTACTATCTTTCATACATTGTTTACATGAAATTGAGGGACAGGAATGAAAGAAAGGTGGTATATCCATCAATGTCAGCATAGAAGACCCATTTCATCCCATTTCAGTTTTCCTTTTTTCACTTCAACAGCAACCAAAGCCTCTGAATTAAGGTTGCCGTTAACTTTGTGGCAAGCCTCATGGAGGAAGGTCATTATCTTCCACTTCAATGTTAGATTCTTGTTAGTTAAACCTGCTCATTGAAAGCCATTTCTTTAGCATCCCTTGGTGGAGGACTTACTTCTCGCTCGTAGAAAAATCATTTTGTAGATTAGTATTGTTTGGAATTGAAATATATGGTAATTGATGCTCGAAGAGAGTCGGACTCTAAAATAGAAATGGGAATGAGTGATTCCTATTTCAATTGTTCTGTTGGGAGGAGTTCCATTCGTGTTCCAATCCAAGAGGAAGCATTCGCTCAAAATTCAATCCCTACTCCCTCCTAGTATTCAAATCTGATTACGATCCAAATATATCTGAGAATATGGCTGTTTAATTTCATTCCAATCCATTTCAATTTTAAATCTGGTTGCAAGCCAAATGAGACCTTGATATGCTCATCATTTTGTATATTAGGCTATTTGATAAGTTCTTTGGTTAATGTAAAACAGCTGAGGGCAATCTTGCACCATTTTGGAAAACCACAGTTTTGTATAGCTTTTATTCTAGCTCCTCAAACATTTGGTTCTCTGTCACCTCATCTGGAAGCAGGTGCTTATTCTTATCCACTCACCTGGAAGGAACTTGAAGGTTCTCTCCAGGCATGGCTGAAGGCACATCTGCTCAAAATAGTTGCTTGGATTGGAGATCATGAGGTTGGAATTATTCCTTTGGGAAATTCTCTTTACAAGTGATGCTAGCTCCAAACATCTGTTCACCACTGATCCTTCACCAATGACATTCTGTCACTCTGGCACCTGTCAAATATTGTGTTTATGGACAAGTTTAGGGTAGGTGGTAGGATGAAAACAACATTCTTCTACCAAGTTTCCATGATAAAGAACTTTGAATTATTGTTTTTCATAGAAGTGTGAGAGCTTCTAAGGAAATGGAAAGAAGGAACTCCTTTCTTCTTCACAAGAATAAAAAAAGCCTCTAGAACCAAAAGGTGTTTTACAGCTTTCGACGCTTGCTTGGATTAGAATATCACAAACAAAATCTTCCTTTTTTTGGCCAAAAAAAAAAATCTTCCTTGCCATTGCATATTGGCAACTAAACTTAAATTTTGGCAATTTGCCGATCTCTCACCCTGTTGCATGATTCCTGGATGCCATCTAATGTCGTTGGCATTCTAATAGCAGTTAGGGATGGGCATTTGCTTGCTCTTGAAATAAGGGAACTTCATCCCTCTTAACACCGGTGGTTATGTCCCAAATGTTTGGTTTGAAAATTAAGTAGAACATTTTTATACTGCATATTCCGTCGTTGAGGAATAGTCTGACGTCAGAAGGGTTACAATTTCTCGTGTACTCATGGATCTATTTATTGAAGCCAAAAAATTAAATTATAGAAATAGCTCATGGTATATATGGGCTCAAATAAGCCCCTCAAGCATAGTTTAACAAGTTCAGTGACTTTCTTATCAGATATAGATTTTTCTGGAGTAGTGCCAACCCATCACTATTTGTTTATCGCCATGATGGTCACAGTATCATCCTGTTCGCTATGTTAATGATATCGTTCTTATAGGTGATTCCCCGAAATTTTGGACCACCTTATTTATGCCCTCGGTCAAGTGTTTTCTATGAAAGACTTTGGTCCGCTTCATTATTTCAGAGGAATCGAAGTTAGTCGCTCCTTCGATGGGCTTTTCTTCTCAAAGAAATATGCTTCGGATCTTTTAGCTTGGGCTTCGATGGAGCGGTATAAACTGGCTGCCATTCTCATGACTGCCAAACTGCCACTACTCAAACATGGTGATCAACCATATAATGATCCCTCGAACTATCGGATCCTCATTAGAGCTCTTCAGTATCTCACTTTCACACACTCAGATCTCTCATTTGCATTTAACACCATATGTCAATATATGCACACCCCAACTATAGTCCATTCTCAAATGGTGAAATGTATACTCCGATACTTCAAGGTACTTCACATCTTGGGCTTTGTATTCTGGCTTATAGCTTATTGGACTTGTTACTTTTGCCGATGCAAACTAAGCTGGATATAAAGTCATATATCACACCACCATGGGATATTGTACCTTTTTTGGCTCTGATTGTGTTTCCTAGTGCACCACAAAGTAGCCCACTGTGTCTTAATCCACTGCGGAAGCCGAATATCGAGCTCTTGCTTCAACTGCTGTCGAACTCTCTTGGATTTCATTTATACTTCACGACACTGGGGTCCCACAACCTCGAGCCTCGCTACTTTTCTCCGATAACTTATTTGCATTACATCTCATGATCAATCCAGGCTTCCATGCTCAAACCAAACACATCGAGATTGATTATTATTTCATTTGGAAAAGGTCGCCTAGGCTCTATTATCACTCACTATGTTCCATCCTCTACATAACTGGTTGATATATTCATGAAGCCATTGATCTGGAACAACTTTATCGGTCTATGGACCAAACTTGACCTCTGATCCTTACCATCGCTCGATTTGAATGGAGTGTTGAAGCCACAAAATAAGATCATGAAATAACCCATGCTATTGGCAAGAATCATAAAGTATCTTGTATATTGTATAATAATTTAAACCTTTCTTATCGGTAAGATCATGTAATCAAGGATTGTAGAAATCAAGTTAACTAAGAGATTCTTTCATATAATACTATAAGAAAATTCATTATTAACGATGGCGTTTAACCGTTGCTAATAATTAAATTATCGTCGCTAATACTATTAGTGACGGAGCACCGTCATTAACAAGCTGTCGGAAAAAAAACTTCGATACTAAAGCATCTTATTAGCGACGGAGCGCCATCGCTAATAAGCCGTCGGAAAAAAAACTCCGACATTAAAGCACCTTATTAGCAATGGCATTCTATTACTAATAATATTTTCAAATTTGAAATTAAAAATTAAAAATATAATAACGACAGCGTTTTGTCGCTAATAGTTTTAGCGATAATATTTCTATCACTAATAATGATATATTTTTTAAAAAATATATTTTTAAAAAATATTTTTATTAAAATCTGTTATAACTTAATTAACAAGCAATTATATTTATGGACATTATACCAACTAATAATTAACTATCACCATCATAATAAATAATTAATATTATATGTTAAATCAAAATTAAATTATATAAATAACACTGCTTAAATTTTAAATATAATATATCAAACTAAAAAAAAAATCAATAGAGATTGTCCTCCTCCTCCTCTTGCTCCTGCTCTTGCTCCAGTGTGTCCTCTACAGCAGCAGATGAATGAGAGCCGAATATTCCAGCATCCTGTAATCAAAAAATAAATATTATTAATAACTTTAGAACTAAATTAATTGAAATTCTAAAACTATTATAATTGATACGTCTGTCAAATAGTATGTCAAACTGGACTTCATCCACTTGAGATACCCTCTGAAATACTTTCATGCCACTAAGTCGCGGGGTGCCTTATCCTTCTCTATTTTATTCCTTCTGAAACTATCCCGCTGCTTTCGAAAAAGATGATGTTCAGAGAAAAATTGATGATAACAATCAAACCAGCAGGACTTACGACTATGCTCAAGTTGAAATATTTTTGTATTCTCCATGCAATAAAGACATACTAGCTTTCTATGAGTGTTCCAACTTGATAGCATCCCATAAGTAGAAAAATCGCTAATGGTCCACAATAATGCAGCCTTCATCATAAAATTCTACATCTTCGATATATCAAAAGTACATATGCCATTGGACTATAAGAATTTCAACTCATCAATAAGAGATCTTATATATACATCAATACTCTTTCATGCACATCCTATGTGGTAGATTGTATAGAGTAATAAAGACTGACCAACATGAATAAGGAGCCACTGCATGACTAAATGGTATAAACCCATCGATAGATAGACCCAATCTGATATTGCGTGGTTTCTAAGCAAATAAAGATGGCAAGTATCAAATTTCTTCCATGCCTCACTATCCGATGGATGAGTCATCATATCGAAGTGCTTGTGAATTCTTTCTTTGTGCCATCTCATCTGTCTGGCAGTACTCTTGGACAAGTAGAGCCTCCAAAATTTAGAAGTGAGGGATAGGTATCGAAGAATCTTATATAGTATATTTTTTGATTCTTACTCTCTTACCTCGGCTTAAATCGGCTTTCACCGTATATATCACATGAACTCTTTGGTTGGTCCTTCTTATATAAAAGCATGCAATCATTATAACATATATCTATGTTCTTATATCCCATGCTTAACCCTTTCATCATTTTTTTTGAAGTATAGAAACTTCCAACAAGCTTCTCATCCTTCAATAGTATTTCTTTATAATTACTGCCATTCTATCATAATAATTGACCGTCATATTAAACTCGACCTTCAAGTTCAACAACTTTGACACAGCTGATAATACAGTATGTATTTCATATTTCAACTATAGTGGTTCATCAGCATCTCTCAATATTTGATAGAAATCACCACTGTCAGCTTCTGGATCGTCCTCCACATCTCAGTTAAATTCAGAACCAGCAGTATCTATAACCATATCTATCATTCTATCTGTGTCCATGTCTTGCTCATTTCTAACTCTTGCAACTGTCTCTTACGTCTTCTCGTATAGGTACCAATGCTTATAGTTGGACATAAATCTACTCCTATATAAATGGACAGTTATTGTATCCCTATTAAGTATTTCTCTATTGCCACATCTCTTACAAGGGCAACGAGTCCGTCTTCGATGCAAAAGTGTCACATTCTCAAAAGCATACTCGCAGAAGTACTCTACATCCTCCTTGTATCAGTAGACATCACCTCATCGACTACTCGACAGTCCATTCAACTACAGTCCATGACGTACTATTAAGAATTCTATATATCTGAATAAAAGACAATTGCTAAATAATTAGTTTAATATTTCAAATGCCTTATATAATAATTACATCCTACTATCAACTAATAGGTATAGAAGGTCATATCCCGTTCAGGAATTACATTAATTCTATAAATCAAGTACAGTAATCAAACGATATGCAATAGGAATCAAAAAAAATTTCAGCAATATCTTCCTTTAGTTCTCCCCCACATGGCGTAAGATGTATGAGGATAATTAAAAAAATACTGTCCGAAATTTTTTCGAATCCTTACCTACCATTTAATTACTGTAATGATCTACAGAATTAATTATATTTTTCAAACTGTCCATATTAGATAATCAATTGATCAATATACATAATTCTTCTATCTGTACAAAAATATATAAATGTATGGATGCTGTAGAATATGTATATTAATCAAAAGATGGGTCTATGATTATATGTAATGTAATATTTTAAATTTTAATTAGTGGATTCCAAATATAAAGCATCATTGCAAATAGGGACTGTCGGGATGCACGTCCCGCACATGCGGACTTGAAGCGTGCCAAACGACTAAACTGTGCGAGCACACCAGCATGGCATCCCAACAAATTTCATCTTGGAGGTTATAAAGTACCGAACGACATTGCAAATAGAGCTGAAAATGGGCCGGGTAGGCCACGCCACACCACTCCTTGAATTCAGTTCGAAAATCTTTTTCGGACTTTGGATCAAGCCTACGGTCTAGAATCCAATCATCGAGCTGCTCCAGCCACCACCAAAGTAGATGAGCAGACCAAAATCGATCCGATGGTGGCTCGACCTCGAACTCCTACCGTCGAAGGCAGTAGGACTACTCTCGCTGGATAGCTTTTCCGAGTGATTCCACCTTTCGAGAATAATATTAATTTAAATAATATTTTTAAATTAATATTATTATTAATTTAAATATTATTAATATTTAAATTAATAATACTTAAATTTAAATATTATTAATTTTAAATTAATCAGATAAATCTAATTTTAAATATTTAAATTTAAAAGGTGGGAACAGGATATTGCGACGGTGACGGAGCCATTACCGTCGCTGTCGCTAATACTCACTTACGCAGTCGACGGTGGTGTGGGTCCGACAGTGCGGCGCTCCGATGGCTGGGCACTCCGAAGGGGGAGGCGGGGGCGCGGGTCAGACGGTGCGGTGGGGGAAGAAGGGGGAGGCGGGGCGCGGGCAAACCGGTAAGGGGAAGCACGATCTGGTAGGGCACGGCAACGAGGAAGGAAAGGGAGGCCAGGAAGAAGAAGGGAGGTCGAGCGATGGGACGCCGGCACCGAGAGGCAGCTGACAGCACCGGGGAAGAAAGGGGTGGGGCCTTGGGAAATTTGGATCCAGTGTGGAGGCACCAGATCCAAGGTGGGACGGTGGCGCGAGGCTGGGGGAGGAGGTCGGGTCTCCAACGGTGCAGCAGGGGAGAACAGCAACTGGAGAAAGGGAACCGACAGGAGAGCAAAGGGGGGGCAGGGGTTTCTATGAGCCCGTCGGAGACCCGAGGGGATTATTTAGGGCTTAATTATTAGCAACGGTAAGATTTCATCGTTAACGCTGTCGCTAATAATAATTTAATCATCATTAATAACAAAATTGCTATTGCTAATAACTTTTTAAACTTATTACAATGGAATAATTTTTGTTATAATAAATTATCGATAAATATTATCATTAGCGATGGCTAATTAACCGTCGTTAATAGTCTATTTTCTTATAATATAATATAAAAATTCAAAATTTTTTCTTTATTAAAGAGAATCATGGAGAATTACATTGATTAAGAAAATCTCGCATACTGTGCAACAATTCAAAACCTTCCTTATTGGCAAGAATATGCAAATCAAGAATCATGGAGAATCAAACCAACTAAGAGACTCTTTCATATAGTGCAACAATTCAAAACACTTTCTTTCAATATAAATGTATACTATTTTGTAAAGCATTTTCTTTAATAATGATTACCCTGTGTACTGTGAATTTATAATCAATTAATGAATTATGCATGATATTTTTTCTTAAATATCTTACCTCAAATTGTTCCTCAAAATTTTTTACTATTGACTTATTAGCTTAAACTTTTAAATTGGAGTTTAGCTATCCTTCTTACCAACCATTGCAACCATACGTTTATGGTCTATGTGTTAACTGAGTTTAAATCCTCTTTGTTTTAGGGATTGTATGCACCTGTTAAATGGAGAGAAGAGAGAAAACTAAACCCCACTCCAAATTTATAAAATTAGAAAGAAAATCATAAAAATTGGATAAATATCCATATTTTTAAAAAATAAAAATTATATAGATATGTTAAAGTTATTTAATATATTAAAAATATTTTAATATATTAGAAATCATCATGTATGGGAAAAAGATTTTAGGAGATCATATATATCTATATATATTAGAAATCGAAAAAATATTTTAGGAAGTCATGTACATCTAAATATGTTAGAAATCACCCCATACAGGAAGAAATATTTTAGGAAGTGAAATCTCTCTCTCTCTCTCTCTCTCTCTCTACCAAATTTAAATAGCATCCATGGATATTCTAGAACCCATCATTGTCCTACCAATTTTATCTCTAGCAAAACAGTTCTTATCTAATCTTAGCCTAGTTTCTCTCATGTTGACCACTCAACAATTTGGCATGACTCAATCTTAGCTTATGATAAATGAAATCACGTTTCTTTTAGTATAATTTTGCACAACAAATTTTATAATTAGCATCAGAATATATAACATATTTTAACCTAATATTAAATTTATAGTTCATCTATTTGGATATTGAAATATAAAAGTAACTAAATGGGAAGAGTCTCCATCTAAAAGTTAGTTTATTATATTGCAAAGAAATAGAACAATGGACGAACAGTGTTCTTTATGTAAAAAAAATATATATATATATATATATATAATTTTGGAATTTACTTTAGAATTTTTTTTCATACAAATATATTCTAGATATTTGAAGAAGTAAATTCTAATGGTGGACTCCAAAGATAATAGTGTTTCTATCATCAATCAACACCTATATATTGAAAATATACATAACAATATTTTAAAGTATAAGTTTCATAATGCAATATTTTTTTAGTTAAATCAGATCGTTCATATATATCTTGTATAAATACATCTAAAAGATCAGAACATAAAATATCTTTAAAAGATAATATTATTTTGATTGATAAGAAAAAAGTTCAAAGGTTATCAAATATATTCCATTACATGCCCGTGCTGGTACAAAGAGATAAAAGATTATGGGGCATATAATAAAGAGAAGCGTGTAGTAAGGGCCTTGAAGAGGGGGATGGTATATGGATTGTATGTAAAGTTATATTTTAGTTTTTGAAAAAGATAAAAAAAAAGGAGCAGAAATGGAAAGGATGGATGGATAGGTCGCGCCGGGGTGGGAGGTTTGTGAGAGAGAGGGTAGGATTTTTTTTCTATATTTTTCTTAATTAACATAGAGAGAGAGAGAGAGAGAGAGAGAGAAAAGACTATGGAGTTTATGGAGATATATGGAGTGATGCATGGAGAC
>KE504644.1:2179654-2210830 GCA_000441515.1 Elaeis oleifera
AATATATATATATATATATATATATATATATATATATATATATTATATTATATTTTATCTAATTTTGTGCATATTAATTTATGATTGGATTAATCCAATTATTGAGATTATGGGTATGTTACAACCAATAATTTTTCATACGGTCGCTGCCCGGTGTCCACCTCTCTCCAGCCTTGCACTCGAGATTTGGTTGTCCCGATCAGATTCTAGTACCAACTCCCAACACGTGTGAATGGCTCCGCAAGTAAGTTTCATTTTTCAACAAGTACCAAACTAAAGTGCTTTACCAAAAAAAAAAAGAGTACCAAAGTGGGATCGACAATGTGACAGAAAGGAAACATTAATGACGAATAAAGCAAAGCGGCACGTTGTGTCCTAAGTTTGACGTATAATTTTATCGCCAGATGTGACGCTAATGTCGGGGCCTGGCCCGCGTCCATTTACCGGCGGCGGGCCCGCACCCGGTTTGCGACTTCGGGTCTCTCGCCCAGCATCGCATGCCAACGTCTCGGGGCCCACCGCTTCAAGGTGAATCGTATGGGAAACGATGGGAATCGAGCTCCACTGGCGTTTAGGCTGTCACGACTCACGATGCCGCTCAAAGCGCCCCGCACATCTGCCGTCCACGTGGTGATGCGTGCTCGCGTTTTAATCCCGCCGTCTTCTTCCCTTCGGTCCGCCGAGCTTCGTGCGTTGAGGGTCTGGTGGGCGAAAAAGGGGAGGGAAAGGTAGGTTCCACTTCGCCACCCAACCCCTTCCTTCTTTCTAGAACAAAAAGAAATATCTCTTGTTTTTAGCTCAGCTTAAAATTTAGTCCCAGATCTATTGATCTCGCGAATCGATCGAAACCCTCCTCTGTCGATCTGTTTGTTAGGGTTTGTAATCTCAAACCTTTTTGAGTTTTCCTTTCCTCTTTTCGGTAGGGGACAGAAAGATTGGTTTTGGGGTTTTGGTTGAGGGCGTTAGCGTTTTTGGGTGGCAGGAGGGATGGCGAACATCGACATAGAGGGGATCTTGAAGGAGCTGCCGAACGATGGGAGGGTGCCGAAGACGAAGATTGTGTGTACGCTGGGCCCTGCGTCGAGGTCGGTGCCGATGCTGGAGAAGCTGCTGAGGCCGGAATGAACGTGGCTAGGTTCAACTTTAGCCATGGGAGCCATGAGTATCATCAGGAGACGCTGGATAACCTCAGGATCGCCATGCAGAACACCCAGATACTTTGCGCCGTCATGCTTGACACCAAGGTCTGATTTGGGTACCCGAGATCCTGTCATTTCCTTCAACCGAACGGTTGTATGCTTTTTGCTTGAAAGTGGGTGTGGATTGGATTGGTATTTAGAAAAGATTTAATACGTTCGATGATGTTGAATAGCTCAAGGGTCCCTTAGTATTCGTTTAATTCACTTTCAAAGGAAGGTCGTCAGTTTATTTATTGTCAAGTCATCGTCGTCATCATTGTTTGGCTAGTCATTAATTGTTTCTTTGAACACGACGTCATGTTAAAGTAGTTGCACATACTTCAATTCAATTATTAGTGACTCGAAGCATCTTGCTGCTTGAATTAAATTGTCCACTGAAGAGTCTTTCTTTTCCCTTCTTGGGTTGTAATAAAATTAGACTGGTACCCAGTTACGTAAAGTATCATGCTGTTAGATTGTTATCATGATCTCTGTTGATTGAATAAATCTTACTTGGTTAGAAGCATCGGGATCATCAATGTAGTCCTCCGAATTCATCTTCTGAGATATATTTTGATTTATGCTTTCTTGGGCCTCAATTATAGTTGCTATTCTGTAATATCTGGACTACATGAATTTGCATCATTTGCCTTTTCCTGGGCTTTTGGTTTCAAAACTTGGGATTTCATGTTTTCAGGCAGAGTGTTTATGATGTTGGAACTGAACAGCTGATTTGTCAAAGTCATAACTTACTTGATACAGTAAACATAGTTTGTGGACGGTAAGTTCGATAAATACGTACATTTGTCCATGCTAAGTTTGAGGTGCAAGTCAAACTGGTCATGGTCAGTTCGGCAAGGTTGAAGAGGCCTTGTTTGTTTAGGTACTCACTTGAGCTCTGGGATTCATATTTGAGCTTACTCACTAGTTATTTCTGATTTTAGCTTATGAAGAAGTTAACCTATTGCTGCTAGTCTTCTGGCCAAGGTTGGCTCAGTGGGAGAAAGAATGTGGTTGGTGCCGGGAGGCGATGGCTCGATCTGCAAAATAAATCTCTAATCCTAATTGGCTCTAATTGGGACCCTCCGACACTCAAGCTAGAAATTAGGGAACAGGAGGGAAGGAGCGAGTAGTGGGAGAGAGGTGAGAACGTATCTTGGGGTTCCTCTTTGGCCCTTTATTTATAGGCGATGGTGGAGGTGCCATAAGGAGGAAGAAGAATCAGGTTGTTGCACTTCCCTTATCGGACGAGATACATTTGTTATCTCCTACTTTATTTGGCAAGATATGATTATCATCTCCTATTTTATCTGGCGAGATATGTTTGTTATCTTCAGTCATATCTGGCAAGATATATTTGTTATCTCCTATCTTATCTGGCGAGATATATTTGTTATCTTTTGTCGTATCTGCTCATTGCAAGTTGTTGCTAGAAATCATGGGATTCTCCGGCCTGCATAATTTAGGTAGCAGTTCAAAGGTAAACTTATCAGGAATGCCGGCTTGGGTTAGTTGGGAAAGTATCTCGGTTAGGTCATGATCAAAGGTCGGCCACATCTGAGGCATCCATACACTAGCTGAACTGAGGCAAAATTTTCCTCCCCATATCATAACTCATTGAAGAAGATGGAAGATGGTATGTAGTACCAAGAAAGTGGAATGTATGAGATTGTCGATATGGGCCTTTTTCTTCTAGGGATATGAATTTGGAGATGTGTCAATGATTTGGGTGCTGAGACAGTTCTTATTTCACCTTCCATTTAGATCTCAACTATGAGCCAGCATTGGAAAAGATCTCAACTATGAGCCAGCATTGGAAAAGATCTCAACTATGATAGTATGAACATACATATAGATCAGTGCATTGTGTAACCTTTGCTTGGTCTGATGTTGATTGGATGTGTTACTTTAGTGTGAATCGATGCAGTTGGAGTGAGGTAGAGAACGTCGAGTAGGATTATGGGTTGATGTATTGCATGCTGATGACATACTGGCCTTGCAGAGAATGGGCCATTCTGTGCCGTGCCAGTACTTGGAGATATGATAGCAGGGTCTGTCTTGGTGTCATTTGTGGTAGCAGGGTCAAGGATATGAAGGAGCATATGTTATAAAAATACCTCATATTATTGGCTAGAAACAATCTAAGCTCTCTGAAAAAAACCAGAGATTGGAGAAATAGTGTTGATGCATTTTACCTTCTGCTCCTTATTGGAATGTTCTCTCTATGTGACTGATTTCAGCTTGTATTCTTCGCTCAAGTCTATGCAGATAGTATGTATTATGATTGATTAGACATATCTTTCTGGTCCTCTTTCTTTTCATATTTTATTTTATCATATCATATTTGATTATCTTTTGCAGAGTGGCATTGAGTTCCTCTCTTTTACTTTTGGTTTTGACTTGCAAGCAATATATTCTCCCATTTTCTTAAGAGGAGTAGCAAATATTCCCCAATCCTTTTTTTCACAGTTAAATTAAAATCAAGGACCGTTATATTCTCTGATTGTTTCTTTAGCAGCAAATAAGAATTCAAAATATCTCGGTTGGACTCATTATAGTTGTGGTTTAGTGGGCTACTTGCTGATATTCTTATCTTTTTACAACCTTTTGCATAAATTCTCTCTTTGGCGATGACTATCTATAATCTGTTCTTCTCATATTACCCTTAGGTGCCTTTAGTTTAAGAAATGTAACACCCTGGATGGAGTGATTCTTAAATCCTTTCCTATGTAGGTTTTTAGAACTCATCACCTTCCTTAGACAAGAAAGTCATAGGTTTGAACAATTTGAATCACTTTTAAGCCCATCATTTGACCATGAGTCGCAAGAAACACTCACACTTTCCATTTATGATAAGTCTGCAGAATCAGGTAGGACTTGTGTTGGAGACTCCTTTTCTTTACCCGGTCTCTCTTAGGTCCATTTGGATGAAATGAATCAAGTAATGAATCTGGCTTCATTTTTGTGTTCTTTATTGACAAGTCTACTGTGGAATGCTCCTTATCCTCTCTACTGTGATGACTGGAGGTCCACTAATCAAAGGTGCTCTCTCTCGATGGGAAAATGTTATGAATCATGTCTTTGTATGGTTGAAATAATAAGAGGTGGTGCATTATCTTTCTTAAAAAGTCAAGTTAGGAGCAACTGTAAGCTTCAGAACTACCATTCTCTGTTGAAAGTGTGCATACAACTAGAGAGCAAACTTACAATTTGTTTAGTTATTTGTTCCTGTTTGGAGGATTACTCAATATTTTATTGCATCTTCAAATCTCACATTTGGAATGATGTCATCTTAAATGGCATGCCTCAAATACACGTTGTGCCTCACTTTGTAATCATCCTTGTTCTCGTAACATCATACCATGTGGCCAAAAAAACTTCATCTTTGGTTAATTTATTGTTAGTGCTACTTGTGAAACTAGAGGAATAATAGGATGAACTTGTACATGCATTTACCTATTTTGTTTTCTAACCATCTGTAGGGACCATATTCTGATCTTTAGCTGTTGAGATGGGCAAAACCTACTGGCTTCATTGCAGTGAATTGGGCCTTGACTACCATATAACAGCAAAGAAAAGCTGTTATATAGTTGGATAACTAATTAAAAATTAGAAACTGTCCTCAGATCTAGTCTCATCAATTATTTTCAACGTGAAATTGATAATTATTAATTTAAGACCATATATTGGGTTCTTGATGAGAACCTTTTTTTGGGATCTTTAGGCTTGTGACACTGATTCATGTTCAATGTTGTATCAAAATGCAATGGAACCATTTTCATGGATATCAAGAAGTTTTGAAATTCTGAATGTACCTCCCATACTGCCTTGTATAGTATGTTATATCAACTGCTGTATCATAGAGGCGTATCATTTACACAGGCAAACTGTGCACATGACTGGCTTGCCCCTGTATTCCAAGATTTCAAAACATGGTTGTTAATAGTAACACTTTGCTTTTTGCAAAAAAAATTCAAACTCTTGATCTTTAGAGCTTGTTGTATGTTGACATTTTGATGAATTCTACCATTGGTGCCTGTTGATGATCAAACCAGTTGGTGGCTACTGACGTGCTCTCTCACAGGCTGATTTTCTTCGCGGACCTAGATTAGGGCACTGCCAACCTTCTTTCTACAGGTTTGAGCTGTAGCTTTTCAATGATATTACCATTTGCAACATCCTCTTCAAGCAGCCATCTAGGTGATTAAAACAGTTATCATGCATTTGCAATATTTGGTTAGTTGCTTCAATTCCTTATCCACTTTGTAGTTTCTGGTGTGTGTAGTTGCATTGTGAGGTTTGCGATTCATAACAGTTATTATTGGACTCTTGAACCAGTTTGATGTAACTTCATCAATTGTTGCTACCTTAACCTTTTGTGGAAGTTGTACCTTTGCCAAAAGAAATTATTTGCTATTCAGCCTGTTCATAAATCCTTTTTAAATCTCATTTCATTTAAATTTTAATTAAAAGATGGATTAGGGTCTTCAGAAAGGTTAAAAAAGGAGGAGCCTGTGATCATTCTTTGATTTGTTTTAGAAGAGCTATAAACTTCTGTTGGATTCCGAGGGTGGAACCAGTGAAAGAATACTTTCTTTAGGCATCCATCCTCCAGGAAAATACTCCTAATTATGTTCTGAAGTTTTCTTCAACTCTAACATCTGCAAGCAGCTGCCCTGTTTCTTGGAGGAGCTAGTCATGTCCTAATTGGAAAGAATGTATTTCAACACAACTGATGCCTCATAGGACTTGTTTTTTTTTATTTTGTTATTAACTGGGATCTATTATTTGGAAAAATAAAGGAACAATATAACATGTTTCGAGTGATAATAAGATGACATTTTTAAATGTTATTTAGTTGTTGTATGTTGGTGAGGCATAAAAGAGTATATACAATAAGGCCATCAATGCTGTATTGATCAGAATGTGCATTTATAAAGAATGTGCAAGGACATGAAGGGAGAAAGGATGGAGAAGTTGCAGCTATGGTGGAACTCAGATTAGTGATATTGAGAATGTATTCGCCTACAAAAGTTGAGTTGCATCATGAGAATATTTTGAAATGTTAAGATTACTTATTAAAGACATATGAGGAATTAATCTTGAGTAGAGCAAGTCTTAGTGAGTGTTAATTTCTAGTTGTGGTGAGTAAGCAACTCCAGAGGGAGAGTACTAAGATTCAACCTGTTGCTATTATCTTCATATACTGGGCATGGATGTACTAAGATAACCAGTATCAATCCGGACAAGGCTCGTGGTATAACTTGTTTACTGATGCAGTGTTACTTGGTAATATAAGAATATGTGTAAAAACCTTATGTGCATGAAATGAATCTAACTAGAAACCCTGCAAAACAACACATTTGGCTTATATATGAATGGTTGATAAGGCTGTATAAGGACTGAAAAGGATGCAGTGAAAAGAAGGGCAGCTTCATAGGAGCTGATGAATTGTTTTATAATCCTTTCGCACTTTTGCAAGTTTTGAAGGCATCTGGAGTGTTTTCTTGTTGTTATCCTACATGGTGGTGCTCATGTGAATTATTAGAAAAATGTTTGACGAATAATATTCTTACATTGTGCAAAATCGAAGTGGATTCCTCTGCCTAACCCTCTACATTCCACTTTAAGATTGTTGTATTTGTTGGATGTCTTTAGATTCTTCTCTTTGTTGGATGTCTTTTGTTCGAATGCTAGACAGCGTAAGCCATATTGACTTTTATTACCAGAGCCCTTTCTAGCATTTGCACTTGTTGTTACTTACCTGCTTGCATTGTTGCAGGGCCCAGAGATTCGTACTGGCTTCCTGAAGGATGGAAAACCTATCCAACTGAAGGAGGGTCAAGAAATTACAATAAGCACTGATTACAGCATTAAGGGCGATGAGAACATGATTTCCATGAGTTACAAGAAGCTTCCTGTAGATTTGAAGCCTGGAAATACCATATTGTGTGCAGATGGTACTATAACCCTTTCTGTCCTGTCATGTGACCCAGATGCTGGAACTGTGAGATGCCGTTGTCAGAACACTGCTATGTTAGGTGAGAGGAAGAATGTCAATCTACCAGGTATTGTGGTGGATCTCCCAACATTGACGGATAAAGATAAAGAAGACATCTTGGGATGGGGTGTTCCCAACAATATTGATATGATTGCATTGTCATTTGTGCGCAAGGGATCCGATCTTGTTCATGTTCGAGAAGTTCTTGGGCCTTACGCAAAACGCATAAAGTTAATGTCAAAGGTACGTATTCTATGTATCACCTATTCTATGTGTGGTTGCACTTATCTATTTTATGTATGATTGTGTTCTATGTATCATGTATCTATCTATTCTATCTCTATCTATATATTATGTGTCTATTTATCTGTCATGTATTTAGTTATGCATGTATGTCTTTGTGTGTAGGATATTGTGTATGTAATTATAATCATTGTTGAATGTTGCTCCTTGAGCAGCTTGTATTGTAGGTTTCTTAGGACATCATGTATTGACTTTTGGTTGTGTATGTAGGCTATTGTGTATGCAGTTGCAAAATTGCCATTGAACCTTGCTCCTTGACTAGTTTGTACAGTTGATTTTCTTAGGACATTGTATAATGATGGTTGATGATATGTTAGAGCTCTGAAAATGCTTTTCAGCTTTAGAATTTCATATTGTGAACAAGTTCTGTCAACAACTTGTCAAGTCTTTACACTCTTCCATTAATGTTGGTTTATGTAGGTTGAAAACCAGGAGGGAGTGGTCAACTTTGATGATATCTTGAGGGAGACTGATTTCTTCATGGTTGCTCGTGGTGATCTTGGGATGGAGATACCAGTTGAGAAGATTTTCCTTGCTCAGAAATGATGATTTACAAATGCAATCTTGTGGGTAAGCCTGTAGTCACTGCCACTCAAATGCTTGAATCAATGATCAAGTCCCCTCGTCCAACACGTGCTGAAGCCACTGACGTTGCCAATGCTGTTCTTGATGGCACGGACTGTGTCATGCTCAGTGGCGAAAGTGCAGCTGGAGCCTACCCTGAGCTGGCAGTAAAATCATGGCTCGGATTTGTGTCGAGGCAGAGTCCTCCCTCGACTATGATGCCATCTTCAAGGAGATGATAAGGTCTGCTCCTCTTCCCATGAGCCCATTGGAGAGCCTTGCATCCTCAGCTGTCCGCACAGCTAACAAGGCCAAGGCTGTGTTGATTGTTGTCTTGACGCGTGGTGGGACTACCGCCAAGCTAGTGGCCAAGTATCGACCTAGAGTTCCAATCGTCTCGGTGGTGGTCCCGGTGTTGACTACGGATTCATTTGATTGGACCGTCAGTGATGAGAGCCCGGCGAGGCTGAGCCTTGTTCACAGGGGTCTTATCCCACTGCTGGCAGAGGGTTCTGCCAAAGCTACTGATTCAGAGTCAACAGAGGTGATACTGGAGGCTGCGCTGAAGTCCGCTATGCAGAGGCAGTTGTGCAAACCGGGCGATTCTGTCGTTGCTCTGCACCGCATTGGCATTGCTTCCGTCATAAAGATCTGCATCGTGAAATGAATGCTAAACATATGGAACAAACCTTCCTTTATAATGTTGTTCTTGTTTTAAATTGCAGTTGGTTTTGTTGTAACGAAAGTGTTCCCCATGCTCAACCTGCGGTTTGCTGGGAAGATCTTATTATTGCATAATGAGCTGGGTGTTGGAGAGGAACTCCGTGTCATGCAAGAGCCTTATGTTGGATACTATGTTTCCATGGTCCATGCTTTCAGGCAGGTACAAGCTGGGCTGCAGATTCATTCCTGTCCCAAAGAAACTACATTAGCAATCGCTCAATGTTCTTTTTTTGACTGGAATCTCTGAATGTTCCTGTGAAAACATTATTAGGTGTCTGTAATTGAGCAATATCTGAATGTTCTTGCGAAAAGAGAATTTGGCTGTTTGTAATTGAGCAAGCACGGTGTGCTTAATTCTGATTGCTGGCGATCGAGGGGAGAGATCAGATCCCTAATTGATTGGATTAGTTCTAAAACCCAGGAGCCCTCTGATGCTTGGCTCGTTAAAATATGCTTATTTTGGTATTTTCTCTTCAGATCTCCAGATTGTGTTTGGGATTTGGAAAGAGGATGAAATATAATGTATGCCGAGGTGCTGGTAAGTTAAATAATGCGTGAACCTACCGTTTAAAAGTCAATCATTTATTTAATCTTTCTCACATTACGTATCTGTTGTGTTTTTTTTTTTTGGGTAAAAGAGGGCCGAAGCTGTATTAACTGAGGAGTAATGAGTACTCTTCAATAAAGAACCATAAGACCCAAAATGAATGTACAATTATAAAGAAACCAAAATGCTGTAAAACAAGATGTTATCCAAACCCAAAAGAGAGAGTAAGAAGGAATACGTATCGGTTTGGAAAGGGGTACGAGAAAGTAATATACAAACTGAGGACCAAGCTTGCATAATTTGTATAGAAAACCTTCTATCATGAAATATGGATGATCCAAAATGTGGGAATCCTTGGTCGTTTGAGTGCAAACCTGAACAACGTCTCAACCATTTACATTTTGATCTGAGAATACTAACCAACAACCGTAGATCCATAACCAACACAGAGGCAATGATTGCGCAGTTAGATGTGTGGCAGAGTACAGTATGATCATGTGATATGATAATGTTATAGAATTGAAAAGAGCTCCAGAACCATAATAAAGACTGGATTTTGTATGAAGCATAATTGTTATGATCTTTGAATAGTATGCATATAAGTCAACAGTAGGATCATATATCACAAAGGAAGATAACAGCAGCGCATATTGGAAATCTGCAAATAGGAATATCGCTTTAAAAATAAGTGCCAAAGCTGCTATGTGCCGGAGCAGCTGGGTAATGCTAGACAAGTGAAACAAATAAATATTTGACAAATATGCAGCAAGCATTTTGATTAAAAAAATGAGCCTAGAACCTGTAAATCAAGACAGAAAACAACGGTTAGATAAAACAGTACACTTTTCTCCTTGCCTTTTTTTTTTCTTTTCTTCTTTTGTATTTTTCTTTTGCTTCTCTTTTCTTTTGTCTTTTTTTTTTGTTTCTTTTTTTGTTTCTTTTTCTATTTTTCTGTTTGTAATTTTTTTTTTCCTTGCCTATAGTGAAATGAAACGTGATGATGCTCCAACGAATAAAAGCTAGAGTTGATGCATATAATGATCTCGATACCAAACTGCTGCTGCAGAAACTAGATCCAACTCACGAGATAAAAATATATCAGTAGCATGGAAACGGACATGTAACAATTATATTTCAGACAATGAGATCAGTTGAAAGATGGTAAATGAACATAACGGTAAAATCCTTCCATTTATAAGATGTATAGCAATAGAATTCCAAGTAACTTGAATTCTGTAGAATGTTGAGGATGAAGTTATGGTTATAATAGGTAATGTTGCGGAGGAAGCGGGACTTTAGTCTCACATCGATTGTTCAGTCAGGCCATCTTGCCTTATAAGGCTTCGAAACCCTCCAGCCCTCTGTGAGGCACCCTTTAGCACGATGGCCTGCCACTGAATTAATAAGGGCAAAATCCTGAAGGACCCACACCGCACGAGGTATGTTCCGATGGGCTCCCAAAGGAGACAATACCCGCTGCGGTCTCATGTAGGTCTAGACCATAGTCTGCAATACCTCACAGGCGGGTGGAGCCGTCTTACACCCACGTGGCTACGAGCGCATCTCGGGAGCCGGTCCGACCTTATGAGTCTAGCTGACCGAACCGTAACGCTGGTGGCCCATGACCGGGCCATAACACTGGTGGCCTATGCAAGTCTCCCCCAACAAGCAAGGTCCCCTGACTAAGGGGGCCACTGTTGCAGAGAGAGTGGGACTTTAGTCCCACATCGGTTGTTCAGTCAGACTATCTTGCCTTATAAGGCTTCGAAATCCTTCAACCCTCTGTGAGACACCTTTTAGCACGATAGCCTACCACTAAGCTAATAGGGACAAAATTTTGAGGGACCCACGCCGCACGAGGTACATCCCGATGGGCTTCCAGAGGGGACAATACTCGCTGCGGTCTCATGCGGGTCCAGACCATGGTCTGCCCCATGTTGTACTTCAGTGAGGCTCCTTTTGGCCGGTGAAATGCGGCTCCGAGGGACAAAGCCATTCGGAGATCCCATTGGGACGCTCAAAACGGATAATACCTTAAAGACGGATGGGGCCGTCTTATGCCCACATGGCTACGAACACGTCCCGAGAGTCGGTCCGACCTTATGAGCCTAGTTGATGGGACTGTAACAGGTAACAAAATAGAATTGTGGGCAAAATGTGTCTGTTGTTTTCATGATATTTGTCTGATATGAAATTAAAGCTCTTGTTGAAGTTCAACAAGGATCAACTTTTATTAGGACAGGCAATGGGTTGCATATGGATTTGATCGGTCAATATTCATATTTATCATATAATTTAAAATTATATATTCGTATCCACTCCATATTTGTTTTGAATCAAGGTGGGTCAAATAAAGTAAATAGTATGAGTTGGATCCGGTCGGATAGATAAAATGATTAGATTGGATTTGATCGAATTGGATAAAGAACTCATCATATAACTTTAAACAGAGAATTTAGATTAAGCTTACATCGAGTTCGAGGTGGGGCATACCATTGTCTATATTCGATACGAATTCATTTTGGGCATTTTATTTAGAACCCATATCTGCGTTAAATTTTGTCAAATTGGATAAAATCCATCCAATTCAAATCGAGTATGGTCAAATATATGGTAGGTCAGCTATAATCATCATCTGTAAGTTTGATTGAATCGTATTAACTAAATTGGATGGCCACATTTTAATGTAGGATATAATGGAAACCTTTGTGGCCCATTTGCTTAGCAGGAAATAGAAAAATCTCTTTTATTTTATTTGAGTTTTTAAAAGAGAGAGATTGGAAAAAGATGTTCCTATAAAAATATAATTCTCATAATTCATGAAAAAAAAATTTATGTAGGATTTGAATTTTTGATGTCCCCATGGGATGGGAATTGAAGTTTTTTTTTTAAATATTTTTTAAGCTATCAAAAGATCTACGATTGAAATGAGCATTCTTTCCATCATAAATCTCAAAACCTCCCTCTATCATGATTTACAACCAAAAATATGAATAACCATCATAATTTTTATTTCAAACAATGATAATGCGTAGAATAAATTAAGATTTTTTCTTGTATAAATAGTAGATATTTTACATAATTTTTTTAAAAATAAATGCTCAATGAAATATAAATCACTCCGAATAGACACTTTCTCATGATCAATCAAACATACTAATATCATTTTTCAAATATTATATTTTTATGAATCAACTTCTTTCATGAAGAATAATTATTTCTGTGAACTAATTCTGTTGCGATCAAGGACTCATGGTTCCGTCGGAGGTACGTCGATCCTACGATGGACGATAATGTTGCGATCAAAGATTCGTAGCTCAAGTAGCTCGATCTCCACTCCCATATATAGGGTATTATCTATTTTGATTTCTGACCGCCATGGCACCAACCATTACAGTTTATCTTTAAAAATACCGTATAAAAATATTTCATCCTGTAGAAATCAAAGATTCAAAGTTCCGCTTGACTCGTAATTAATACGAGACTGATTATGCCCCTGCGCCAACGGTCCAACACCCTCCATACCTCCATTTATAAGTGGTAGGCGGAGGGAAACCAGGCGGCGATCGCTTAACCGCACTCCATCACATGTCGGATCCTAGCGGTTTGACTACTTGGGTTTGGGTTTCGGGTCCAACATTAAGGTTAAAATCCAATCCCTGAATTCCCCTTCGTCGTCGTTTTCCAGGGCGAAGGAAGAATTCTCGGGAAGAGAGAGACTCCTCTTCTTGCGACGAAGCCATGGACTTGGATTTCTGGATTTCGAAGGTAAAGGATGGCCTGCATCTAATGGAGGACGAGCTCCAGCTCCTCTGCGAATATGTACGAACTTTCGCTCCCTCCCTCTTATACTCTCTCTTTCTTCTCGCCCTAAATCCAGGGCATTTCGCTTCTGGTCGAGTTTTAGGGCTCGATTCGAAGTTAGGGTTTATTCATATGGTCGGTTTCTTTGGTTTCTCTTTGTTTGAACTCGTGCCGTAGATTTCACCTTCTTGTGTTGTAACTGTTGAATGTATTGTGTTTCTGGACCTCTTAATTTGGTTGAGAGATGGAATCAAATTAAAGTTTTGAAATTAAATGGTAGTACAGTACCAGGGGCGGCTCAACACATATGGAGACCTAAAGCTAAATACTAGAATGGGGTCCTTTTTTTTTTTAATTGAAATTTATGTAAATTTTTTACTAAAATCTTATTTTTCTAGCTTTTTGAGATGCAAAATTTTTAATCAAATTTTTATGATCAAGTTTTTCTAATATTTCTTTTTCAATTGATAATATAGCCAATCCATTTATTATTTCTTGAGATATTGTTGATCTTAAGTAAGATTTTATTAATTTTAGTTTTGAAAAACTTCATTCTGCCGAAGTAATACTTACTGAAATTGTTAACATTATTCTAAAAATAATATATATATTTGAAAAAGAGTCGAGTCTTCTTATATGATTATGTCCACTGGACTGTTATCTTTCACTTGTATAATTTTTTTAAACTTTAGCTCTGAAAATAATCTAAACCATCAATATCAAAGTAGTTATTATATTTTAAGGAACATTCAAAATTAAGATAATATTCTTTCAAACTATCATTATCTAATGACTTCAATTTTTACCGCTAAATAGAAATCAAAATATTTCATATATCTTAAATTATTCAAATCTATTTTGGAGGAAAAAATTGCTTAATCTACTATATATAAGAAATAATCAATTCTAAATGATTTTTCAAGAAAAAGGCTAATAACTGTGGAAGCCAGTAACCGTGCACGCGGGCAGGGAGAAATGGCGAGCTGAGAACGGTGTTGGAATGATTCCCCTCTCCCATCTTTCTCTATCTAACTATTTGTCTTATCTACGCGGACAGTGTACCAGCACACGACTCCTCAGCCATTTACTCCATCTCCAACTTTTTATCACTACAGAGACGCGCATAGAAATTTCTAATTTCCTATGCTGTATTCCAAAACCACAAGCACAAAAACCTCGGTGTGGACGACAGATCATTTGTACCCAGAGAAGTTCCTACCTGGAAGGTTTGGTCCGCTTGGAAAGGAAGCAAACCCAACAGCCATAAATACTTTATATTGGGAAGTGAAGAATAGCTCATTGGGAGGCCGTACCTCATAAAGCACGGAATCCTAAACTATGCTATAATGGTAGCGTGCCTCTGCTATGAGGAGAGCTATCCCTGAAGACCGCATAGCTATTAGTGGGAAAAGAGGAAAGGAAGGCAACCCATGGCTTGAGATTGTTTGCAATTAAGATACTAAAATAGTGAAACCAAATGGATAGTGGGCCTAAAGCAAGTGGGGCCTAAAGCAAGGGCTTTGGTGGCCTTATCCTTTAGCCGGCCCTGTACAGTACGAGAAATAGAGGTCTGGGATTGCATGTAATGGATTTTATGTGATTTTGATGCACTCTATTGATTATAATTTTCGTCCGGATGGATGAAGCGTACATGTTGATTCTAATTACGAGAAAGATATCCTTTTTAACCTTTTAACTCGTCCATGTGTATTTCTTGAATTCACATTTTATTTGGGCTCACCCCTGAAGATGCATATACCACTATTGTTGATTCATTTTTTTAACCTACTAAAAGTTAACGCAATTTTATTCAGTAGGTAGGATTCGGGGATAAGATTGTCTCCCTAAATACTGCAAGAATGCAGCAAATTTCAGCCACTAGGTCATTTCTATCGGATGCTAGTTCTAACTTCTAATCCTACTGGAAGAAGTAAAAAGATTATGCATTTAGTATGTCAATCATAAGAAAAGGCTGGACTACGAATTGCTTTCTGGTTATAATCGTTGTTACTGTTGTCAAAATGCACGGTTACTCTTATCAAATGTTCTTATCACCTGCATGATATCATGTTTACCCTTTAAGTCCAGCGCCTAAATCTAAATGTCATCATTATCACTTTCAAAATCGTTGCCCTTACATATTTTCATTTAGATGTAGATTTTCATTAAAAAAAGCGAAAATGCATTTTCATACATCACTTTCTTTGTCCATAGATGGCTTTTTAGAAGTCTAGTAAAGGTAGTATTTTTTATGTCTGTTCAACTCTGAAGTCTTAAATGTTTATTGATTTCAGGTTAAAGAGATTCTTATTGAGGAATCAAATGTCCAGCCTGTGAACAGTCCTGTAACTGTTTGTGGAGATATCCATGGTCAATTTCATGATTTGATGAAACTTTTCCAGACTGGTGGACATGTTCCTGAGACAAATTACATCTTTATGGTAAGATTCTTCTGCTCTCTGAACCATCTGTGGCATTTGTAATGCATTGAGTTTTCCTCATTGATGCCGGAGGATACTCTGATGATTAAATGATGTGTACACTACTGTCAGGGTGACTTTGTTGATCGTGGCTATAACAGTCTGGAAGTTTTCACTATTCTTTTGCTTCTTAAAGCCAGGTATTTCTGGAACAAGGACACAGCAATGCTCCTTGGTCTGTCCATTTTTCCTATTCTGGAAAAGTAGTATCTATGTGTAATATGTGCATACATATGCTTGCTTGTGTTGGTGGCTTGGTAAAGAAAAGCTCTTTTAGCAGTATTTTGAATAAGAATGTATCAAAAATCAGAGCAAGAAAGTATGCAGCAGGAGAATTTATTTGTTTTTCTATATTTTTAGGCAGACTTCCTAGAGACTTTGGTAGCTTCAAGTCTTCAAGCGTCATCACCATAATCCCCTTGGGCATCACAGTCCACTTGTGGTCCCAGGAAAATTCATTTGTTTCTATATAATTTTAGACAATTTTCCTAGAGACTAGAGTAGCTCCAAGCCTTCAAGCATCATCATCATAATCACCTAGTGCATGTCATTCCACTTGTGGGTCTGGCCCCCCTCTCGAGGATTAACCTACAACCTGATTAAAGTGGAGCTTCTCTGTGATTCCTTAAGCCAATAAAGGGCTCTGGTAGACCAAAATACTCCTCAAAGTAAGCTAACATAGCTCCGAAAGAATAGGAAAAAGGGACAAAAACTGCTGTTGCTCAGAGAGTTGCTTACCCAAAATATCCTCACTTCAGCTCAGGTGCTTGCCTAGGCACTGCCTCCACAAAGCCACCCTCTCCTTGGTGTTGTTGAGGCGCTCTAGGGTTGCATCAACTCACCTGAGCACCTAGGTGAGTGCCTGGAGCACCGTTGACTCTATCATTGCCTTCTTAAATTTGGTTGCAACTTTTGTTCTTCAAATTCCATATCGTCAAGTTTCCCCTTTAATACATCAATCAGTTGAAAGGATCTTTTTTGTAGAATTTGATATGTTTGCTTAATGATCTTCTTCTAGCCAGTAAACCTGGCTTGCTGTGTTTGTGTTTTTACTCTTTGTTGTTTCTGAGAATTCTTTTAGCATTTTCCAGGAAATTGTTGACATCACTTGTTCTGTTTGTCTATCTGTGTCTTCATTAGATATCCTGCAAATATAACCCTTCTGCGTGGAAATCATGAAAGCAGGCAGCTAACACAGGTATGCTGTTGGTTAAAATATTTCTAGAATGAGCTTAACCATCACTGAGTTTTTGTGTTGTCAAATATCTTGTTGGGAATTAGTGCATCTGCCCCTTTGCATGATATTGGATCTCCTTTGTGTGCTTGCTCTGCCAATTCAGTGCTCTAAACAGTGATGTCAGATTAAATAATGCATTTTGGTCTAATATAAATTGATCAGCTGCATTCTTGAGGATTCTCAGGTGTTCTATTTCAGTTGATCAATCTGTTGATCTTGTGTTCTTTGTTCTGCCTTTAGAGGGTTCTACATTTGCTCTACACAAACCTCATATGCTTGCTTTCTTTATAGTTTTTCTTCTTTTGGATTCTATCTTGATTTATCTCCTGATTATTGTCTCTTCTTTATGCTTAACATGGTCGTTTGAGCTCTTTTTAGTTTCCTGGAGTTTAGACATGATGCACACTTCCTATTTTCCTATTTGATTTTACTTATCTATGAGATTTGCAGTGCCATCACCCACTTATCCCCCAAAGCAACAAAGAAATTTTAATAGGACTTATAGAACAGCATAAATCACCAGGCTAATCGAGCGAATACAGCTTTCTGAACTCATGATTGAATTGAATCTTTCATCTGGATGTGCAGTACTAATTCTTTCGAGGTTTTAACAAATGATTTGTTTAAAACATAATGCCATCTGGATTTTTATGACTTTGTCACAAACTTGCTACAATGTTTAAGCCCTTAGAAATTCATTGCTTGCTTCTTTAGCATTAATGTTTATTCCCGGTCATTAAAGTGAAATTATTAATTGAAGCTTCATCCTTCTGTGGATAATATTGTTGTTATCAGCCTGGTCAGTTCATTTTATTGGATAGTTTTAAACGTTTCAAATTCATCATTTCTTTGATTTGAGTTCTTATGGATATGTAAATATGCCCAAATAAGCGGATGGAGGCTGATATATCTAATAGTGGGCTGGCCTTCTGTCATGCAGTACTATTCTCCAATAAGTTTACACTTCTTTAACACAGGAGAATATTCCCTTCCAACTGCAATACTTAGCTATGAAATTAAGTTAGCTTGGTGGTGCCTTGTCACTGGTTGTTCCTGCACCATGAAAGAGCTGCCTGGCATAGGTGTTTGCCTTGGCTTCTGGATTGTGTTAAAGTGCCTATGACAGATATTGTGGTATGTCATAGGTGAATGCATATGGTACATGTTTGTCACCCCACCTTTTAACTACTACTATTATCTGGATTCTTGTGCTCAAGCGTGTTTAATTAGTTCTGATGCTTCTCTAGCCCTTGAATGATCAACTTTTTTCTCTATGCCATGCAATAAGAAGAAATCTGTAGTCTCAACTGGAAACTCCTATTGTTGCATATATGTGGTCAAAGCATGGTCACTATACTTTGTTAGGACTTTTCACCTGCCTGAGCTGCATTTAATTGTGTGTTAGCACATCTGATAAATGAGTGAACGACATATGATTTGTATATTACTTTGAGGTGTAACTTTACCATATGATCCTGTTTTGGCTATTCATTAAAACACTCGAAAGGGAATAATCACTAGTGTCCTTCGGAACAGTTCTCTTCCCTTTCTTATGTTTCTCATGTTAAGTCTATTTATTCTGTTTCTTTTAGATATATATTTCATGCAATTAGCTTTAGGCATTTTAATTGTTACATTTAGAACAGCAAAATACTATATCTACAACCACTGCAACAATTACAAACTGCCACATGGCAAAGTAAAAGGTCTAAGTTAATGTGGTTGTCATTCTTTAATTAAATCTTTGCGGTCTCAGGGGTACTCCATGAACACTATTTTGGCTTCATGAATGATATATGTGGGATAAATTTGAGCTGATTATTTGTTGTGGGCTTTGGAGTTTGGATAGATTATTTGTCATTGGTAATTTTAGGAATGGATAGATTATCACTGTGCACCTGATGAGTATGTTCTTTAAAGAAGTTTTTAGGATATCAGGAGCACTTTTAAGAAAATGTTCCTTGACATTTTAGGCTTTTCTTTCTTTTCCTTTAATTGTCTCGTGTGGAAGTTTCTCGTCGTTTGAGTGGTTGTAATGAGACTAAATCACACATACTTCATTGCAAGAGAGATATGACCATCCTTAAAAGATTACAATCCCAATCAAATTTTGTTACTCCTCCCATTGCAAAGATTATACTTAATCATGCTAAGAGGTTCTATTCAAAACCTATTTGCTGTTGGAAGTAAGACTATTTCCCTTGTGAGAATGGTTATAGTTTTGTCCTAAATCATACATGCTGTTTTGATTCACCATTGGATATTGAGGGTTAACAAGAATATGATCACTTCGATAAACAGTGAAACTAGGCACTTAATTTGCTGTAACTTCTAAGATAATTGGTATGCCTATGGATCCAAGATACTATCTTGCCCATGTTCTTTGTGGCATCAGGAAGCTGAACCACAACTTTGATGATGCAAGTTGTGTCCTTGTAAGTGTGACTATTATTGTTTCACAAGATGTATACTCTTAAGGATGACAGACGTTAATGTTTTACTGATGCTTAGGGAATTCCACGAATTGTTCCCGTAGAGAATTTTCTATTGTTTATACAATTTTGTGGGCTAAAGGTTCACAAACTCTGTTGATATATAAGGCTGCATAATACAAGGATATGGCTGTAAGAAAATCGTTTGGCTTCTCATCCTCCGCTTTGTGTTTACGCTTGGTTACATCATCTAACAAATCTTGTTTTTACATTATGCTCAGGAGATATCATGAAAGCTCTTTTTTGCTATTCCAGAAATTAAGAGAGATAAATTATAAACATTTTTTTTCTTTTGCTAATTATATTGGCTAATTTGATTGTCTTAACTTTGTTTGGTTTCATAGGTCCACCAAATGAACATGCAAAACATAAGCATGTAGTTTATTTCCATATGGGATTTGCTAATGATGGATGTCATCTATTTTAGGTGTATGGCTTTTATGATGAGTGCCAGAGGAAGTATGGAAATGCCAATGCATGGCGGTATTGCACTGATGTATTTGATTACCTAACATTGTCAGCCATTATAGATGGAACTGTAAGCCCTACTGTTTTTGCGTTCAGATACAGATGAAATGCCAGATGCTATTTTGCCTTCTTTTTAGCTTGTATCTATTATTCTAATATGGTCTTCCTTTGGGAACTGCAGGTTCTTTGTGTCCATGGTGGTCTTTCTCCTGATATACGAACGGTTGATCAGGTTTGCTCTTCTCAACTTTTCCGTATCTTCAGAATTGATTTCTTGAGCCCTTCATTCCTAGCATTTTCGTACATTTATCTTTTAAAGATGGCAAGATTTTAACTGGTGATTCATTTTTCACATTAGTGGCATGATTAATGGATTGTTGATAGGAAACATTATGTTAGTTACTAATCAATGTGATCAAATTTTATCCTCTTGGTGAGAAAACATAATCTGATCCAGACAAACTTGTTCTATAAGGATTGGATGGATTAATAGCATTGACTGCATCAAGTTCAGTTGATCCTTTGGTACTCATAGAGAACTGAATAATCACTGTACAACCAGTGAGGGAGTGGGGTTAGAGGTTGGGGTGGGGGGGGAGGGGGGGGTTGCACAGGATTGCTCTAGCGTTTTCCAAGTTATCTGACATGCAGTTTTTCTTATGCTGTCTCATTTACATGAATGTACTTCTTTGCCTACACAGACACTCATGTACATTACATGCACACTAACCCCTTTAATATTATAACTTGAAGCCTGTGCTTGGCCATGCATTGCAGTTGCTATGATCTAGTGCTGTACTTGTTATGAAGTGTGTTTGAAAATTATCCTTGTTTGGTTGGCCATTGCTTCGTGTTTGATCTTTATAACATATCTTATTGTTTCCTTCCTGCAATTCCTATTTATTAACAGATAAGGGTTATCAACCGCGATTGTGAAATTCCTCATGAGGGCCCTTTTTGTGACCTTATGTGGAGTGACCCAGAGGATATTGAAACATGGGCTGTCAGTCCTCGTGGTGCAGGTTGGCTTTTTGGATCCAGGGTGACATCAGAGGTACATGAATAGATTCTTTGGGTTTTGTAAGCTGAATTTCTTCTTGAGTTGACTGCCTTTCACACATGTGCCCTCTTTTCTCGTAGTTCAATCACATAAACAATCTTGATCTTGTTTGTCGGGCACACCAACTTGTCCAGGAAGGTTTGAAGTACATGTTTCAAGACAAGGGCCTTGTAACTGTGAGTTAACATATATGAGTTGCTTCATGCTTAATGTAGTTGATGTCACTTTTCTGCTGTGGTTCCATTGGATTCTCCAGTTAATTTATTTTACAAACCCTCTGCATTGTGGATTCTAAACACTGATATGCAACTTTCGATATTCGGGCCTGTCCAGGTGTGGTCTGCTCCTAATTATTGTTACAGATGTGGGAATGTAGCTTCAATATTGAGCTTCAATGAGAATATGGTATGGTTAATAACCTTAGCATTTGCCTTTTCTTGGTGATCTGCCTTTATTTACATACCTCTTTTCCATCATCTATTTTGTGCTGAACATTTCTGTATGTGCATTGAAATTTTGGAGTTTGAAACTTCTTCAGCCATGTAACTGAAACAAATTATGCTCTACTTAAGGTGGCTGTATCTTTGTTGAACACTCAAAATAAGCTTCAAAAATTCATATTGATGTTGCATGGTTCATTGCTGATAGATGCCATTCTATGAGTGTTTTGGCTCTTTTGTACCTTGGATGAGTGCGCTCACCTAAATTCTTAGCTGTCCATTTCTTTAATTGACAGGAGAGAGAGGTGAAGTTCTTCACAGAAACTGAAGAGAATAATCAAATGAGAGGGCCCAGGACTGGAGTCCCATACTTTTTATGAAGGTGGTGTTTTGGTCGACCGTTTTCAGCATCACAGATTCCTGCCTTCACCTGCAAATTTTTGCTGCAAAAGTTAGAAGTTCTTCATGTGTGGAAGGTTAACGTCATGATCTGATGGAGCCTTTGGAGACTTTCCAAAACGATCCTACTGCGTGCTGGCTGCTTTGTGGTTTTGCTTCAGATTATTAATTTCTGTTGTATGTTATGATTCTTGTCACCATGACGTTGTTTTATTGTTTTTTCTAGAGGTTAGACACCGAGTTTGTCATTGGGAGGTTGGGAGGACAATTTAGGGCTTTAAAGAGGAGGCTGAGAGCTTCAACCGTAAATCTGCAGTAATTTCAGCCAAGGCCCCAGGAGGATGGCTTCGGTTACATTACTCCCAGACCTCTGATTTCTAGATTCATTCATGTTGCAGACAATCTGACAGTTTTGTTAACTCAAGTTTTCATGTAGAGCAATTTGAAGAAGGACAAACACACAAGTCCATTAACCTTTTTTTTTTTTGTTCAGCAATGGAGTCTTTTGTCTCGCAAATCTAAGAGGTCATTGCATGTTTTAGGTACGAGTCTCTAGAAATGAAATATTAGCATCCTCTGGAGTTTTTTCAGAAATTTTTTTACTCACCTTGTGGGCATTGGATTCTATTTGTTCGTCGGCAAGCTTCTATGTGCCCAAAAACGTTCGGAGGGCAGATTCCTCTCCCTTGAGCAATCTATGTGATCAACCATCCTGGATGAGTTGCAGCATTGCTGCTGCCACTGTTGTACATCATGGTCGCGTGGGCAGCGGTTAATATTTTGACAGAAGTTCATAGGGGTATACGTTACATTACATTGAGGGGTGTTAATTTGCAATTGACATGAATTGGAATCGGACATTACATTGAGCGGGTGTTTGATTTGCAATTGTTACGAATTGAAATCGAAATTGGAGTGGTCAAATTTTTGAAGCATTTGTTTCTTGATCGGAGCTGAAATGAAATTTGAATTTTAAAAGAGAATTAGAAGTGAGTTTTAGGTAGGCCGTTGATCTTGAAAATGAAAATGGGAACACCGTGTTTGTTTATCGTATCTTCTCTGCGTATCTTAATGAAATCGAAGCCGTCCATCAGAACACTCCCGACACTGTATGCAGACACCCGCCAAGATCATCCGATAAAAGTTGACCACGAACGTGCCCGGCCAAAGATGGCCGGTTGGCGTCCTTGGCCCAGGCGAGAGCGACTGAAGCGGTGAAGCCCAACCAGTAGTAGGATTGTGCCAGGGATCTCGGGCATGAGCGAGCGAGATACTCCCCGTTTCGACTCCTTTGTCCGGTTCGGGCCGTGAAATAGACGCAAAAGAAGACTATGGAAGGCATGGAGTCGAGGGACGACGAGGAGGCGGAGGCGGCGGCGATGAGGACGATGGGGTCGTACGGGGCGGCGGTGCGGGTGGTGGAGGAGGCGGCGGAGGAGATCCTCCTGCTGTGGGCGATCCAGCAGCCGGCGTCGCGGAGGCAGAACGAGTTCGTCCGCCACTCCTCCCTCTCCCTCCGCCTCGACGCCTGCGGCCATCACCTCTCCATCCTCCAATCCCCTTCCTCCATGGTATCATTCTATTGCTCTCTCCCTATCCGTTTTCTTCTCTTATTTGGATCCCTTCCCCCCTTCTCGGGCTCAACTAGGGTTTTTCGGTCGGTTTCCACCGCAACGCCCGATTTTACGGGCAATAAAAAGAAAAATCTTTACATTACATTATATTTAAATATAATCTGAAAATATAATTTGATTGCTTTTTTAACAATCCACACCCTTTTCTTTAGCCAATTACTTCTTAGTCCCTGGTCAATGTAGAAAATGAGGGACTTGTAGCGCCTGTAAAGAGTAACTGAAACAAGAGAATTCGTATATTCAGAGCACACCTGGAGTGACGGGGGCGGTGATGTGGGACAGTGGAGTAGTTCTTGGCAAGTTTCTGGAGCATGCTGTGGATTCCGGAAGGCTGGTACTCCAAGGCAAAGAGTTGTTGAACTCGGCTCTGGCTGCGGCCTCGTCGGGTAAATGAAGTTTCTTATCTGGCTCCAACGATCATGACTCGATATGAGCCTCATACTGGAAACCAACTGCTTGTGCTTTTCAGTTGTATTGCTGCTCTTCTGGGTGCTGATGTTATACTTACCGATCTTCCCGACCGACTGAGGCTCCTGAAGAAGAATGTCGAAGACAATGTAGATGAAGGGAATGCCCGTGGATCAGCACGGGTCAGTGAGCTTACATGGGGTGATGAGCTGGATGCTGAGTTCATCGAGCCCTCCCGCCGGAGTTTGGTAAGCCGGTTACTTTTCTGACTTGTTGCACTGCACTCTCTCTTTGTAGAGCATTAGCTGGTGACTTGAAATTAGAGTTTATTTCACCAATGTTCTAGCCAATCTTTTTTTGATGTTTCTGTTGGATTTTGGGAACTTGGTTTATGGTATTGAAGCATTAAGGGACTTACAAAACTGAAATTAGACAGCTTTTTCTTATGTTGTGAAAAGAAAATGTGGAAATTTAGTTGTTTTTGTTGTAGAAATCGATTGAGGTATAGGAGAACACCAAGGATAGGGGTAGCAAGAGAACGCAATGAAATTGTATCCTGATGTTTCAACGTTTAGTTAACTAGGTACCATCTATCAGAAGATCCAAAACCTATGAACTTGCATAGCAGAGATCGCTAAGCGATATGCTGTAATATGAAAACAATCTCAAAATCATGCTTCTATTCTGCTAATGATTTGCCATACCACTCTGAAATGCAAACAGTATAAATTTCTCTCTTCTTGCATTTTCCCCAATCCCAGCTTTCACAGTATCCGGGAATTTGATCAAGAATGCTGTTTTGTTTCAGTTCAGGGAGGGAAAAAAAAAAGAAATCTACTTATGATGATTCCTCCACTTTCAATAGGCAATGTTTCTATGCATTGTAGGCCAGCCAAGACGAGCTTTTTACTGCTGTATGGCTTTGTTATGAATATTTCCTCCTTTACTGACTTGTATTCGTAATGTTTTAGTACTTGGATCAGATGTGATCTACAGCGAAGGTGCAGTCAAAGATCTACTGTTTACACTAAGGCAGCTTTCTGGCTGCCACACAACAATTTTCCTGGCCGGAGAACTCCGCAACGGTAGTCTCTTAAGCTAATAATACATATATTTAAATTTGTCCCAGAATAGGATCTACTCTGACCTATTTTATTTGGCAGATGCTGTGCTTGAGTTCTTCTTGGAAATTGCAATGGAGGAGTTTCTAGTTGGTCATGTCGATCAAACACAATGGCATCCCGATTACTGCAGTAACCGAGTAGCTCTTTTTGTTTTGGTGAAAAAATCATAGAGAAGATTGCCATCCTGTTTTCACTCAGAATCTTTCTAAACAACTTCAGTTTGTTATATTTATGTTCCAGTTTCTGTTGGAGGTATAACAGGGTGGAAGTGCAGTGATCAGGAATGGAACAGTCCTGGAGGAAATTTAAAGAGCAAGAAGTTGCATTGTTGGACAGTTGCATTGTCTATGAATCATTATTTTTGAAGCATTTGTCATGTTAGAAAGCCATTCCCCTGGTGCATTTGCTCTATTTAAGGGGCAGATAAAGTGGATTACAATCAAGTGAGAGAAATTTTGTATGTGAGATTTATGCTCAACTGGTAACAATACAGACTAATGTAATGATTAAGAATTCCAGCAATCAGTCTTAGTTGCAATATAAAGAAAAGTTCCGGGCTTTAATATGATCACAAGTTCACAGCATGTTTTGCTATTATGTCCTCACTGCCAAGAATGTCTTAGTGAAGAGACAAGCTTGGACGCAGCCATGATGGCCTACCAAACTTTGCGATTACTCCAATAAATGTGATTGCTTTGGTTGCATAGACATGGAATTTCTCCAACTCGGACTGCATATAATGACTCAGAACGCAAGTCAATCTTGCAGCCATGTGATGCACACAAGCTATTTGTCACCCTGTCAGCGCATCAATAATTGAGATAGGGTGATGCCAAGTTTCATTGTACAAGTTTGTCAAACTTGTGGATCTACCATCCATTTAAATTAAGTCAAAATGGGAACATTGCAGACAAGTAGGTTCACATACGACGCGGTGAGGCAATGACTGATACCAGTGTTCGATTAGTTAGACCTGTTTCTCTTGGCAATTTCACAAACATCTTGTATGAATACAGCTCATCAGATTTCCGACGCGACAACCACCTCTCTTTTACTGGCTTTCCTTAAAGTTATGGAAGCACTACAAGACTACTATAAAAATCTTACATAAAATATTTTTTTCAATCCGACGCTGTCCAAAATATAATGCGGAGAGGGAGGAGACTGTGAAAAAAAGAAAAAACACGACTCTGCTTTTTATTTAAATTATTTTTAAAAAATAATAAAATTGGCTGGTCTCTCTCTAGTTTCTGCCAGGATTAATATCTCTATGCTGCTAAAATGATGGTAGAAGGATATAAAGTAGTAATAAAGACATGTCATCATTTGGGATCTATGGTAGATCATTTTTCTGGCCTGCAGTCTTTTGAAACATATAACAAAGTTGGTCTGGTGCCTTTTCCATGCTATATACTTGAAAGAAGGTAAAAAAGAAAAAAAAAATCAACAGCCACAGCCAACATCAAAGTGATAATATAAAATCACAGCCATAAGTCATCATGTGAACCACCTCATGTTTCCGTCAATGGCTCATCTGATTCATGGCAGTCAGGAATGAGGAGATAGGACAGAAAAGCTTTTCAGCAACCATATATTCGTTGTTTGAAAAGTCCTTCCAAGACCAAGTAGGTGACAAATATTACAAGTTGATCAGGGACAAGATAGGAACACATTGGTCTTTGGATCTTGGGCAAAGATATGCCTATTCATTTTATCAAATGCATAGATTAATTATATCCCGTTTCAAGTCATATTCATGAACAAGCCACTCCTAGATTGGATCAAAGCGTTAGTAAAAAATATGAAATTGATTAACAAATAATCCATCAGTTTCATGCATCCGTTTTCTATTTAAGGATTTTATTTATCCATGCTTCCTGCTTAGGTGTCATTTCTTACAATATGCACCATATTTATCAAACTAAAGGTATCCATGTTCATGCCTTTACCATTTTGACCGTAATAAAGTATCCCCATTGGATTAAACAACTGAAACTAATGGTATAGAATGATGAGCTATTTAAACTTAATCCTACAAGCATGTGTCGATATTTAATGAGGCTCCTATTCAAACAACTACAGCAAGCTAATTTTAATCAAAATATAAGAAAAGCTAGTTCGTCAAGCAAGATGGCTTATTTACCCTTTTTCCCCAGATCTCTCTCTCTTTTAGTTGGTTTTTGGGTTCCACTAAGTATGCTGCCAATCTTTGATTATGAGGTCAAATCAGGCTTGTTGAATGCGAACAAGAACAATGTGCAAGATTTAGCTCTGTTTTTGTCCTCTGGCATACGTATTTGGCATCTTGATGTCCGGATGAATAATATATCCTATTCACACAACACGTTCCCAACAAACCTGTAGCTAAAAAATTAACACTAATTGAAGCCAGGGAAAATTAACTCTATTTTGTCCTGTGGTTTACGTATTTGGCATCTTGAGGTCCAGATGAATGGTATATCCTATTCGCACAACATGTTCCAAACAAACCCGTAGCTAAAACATTTAATAGAAGTTGCTAACGAATTCAATTAGGTGGCTGGAAGGCACCCCACTACTTACCACGACACCTAAAAAAAACAAAAGTCAAGCATGGGAGCGTACAAAACTAGAATCCGAAGCCTGCAACCATCCATATAACCCATTAAGAGACTTTGAGGGATCATCATAACGCAAGGCTTTCAGGTTAGAACTGGAGCGTAGGAGAACAACACCCAACTTGTTAACTTTGGTGGCCAAGAATCAGGCTCAGGTATGGCTGATCACCAGAGAATTCATCCGGTGGACGTCGGATCTCCATCGCCATCAGCTCCACAAGCATCCCACAGCTTCTCGCAGTCCGAAAGCATGATGTTACCGATCGATGTGCTCGGTTGCATGGCACCATCCCAGTGGCCCATGCAGAGCAAGCCAAGAAGAAGAGGAGCTGCTACTGTTGCTGCAAGTGTTTGTGCTGCACCACCTCATCATTGTCATACTCATCATCCTTATTGGAGCCACTGCTGGCATTCTATACCTCATCTTTGATCCCAAGATACCCAAATACTCGGTCGACCGCCTCGGCATCTTGGCATTTAATGTGGACAATAACATGGTCAGGGCCAGCTTCAACGTGACGGTCACTGCAAGGAATCCAAACAAGAAGATCGGCATCTACTATGAGGAAGGAAGCTATCTGAGCGTGTGGTACACTGATAGCAGCCTGTGCAAGGGGAGCTTCCCGGAGTTCTACCAGGGCCACCAGAACATGACAGTGCTGAACATCATAATGACCGGTGAGGCCCAGCTGACCGGCGAGCTTCTCACCGAGTTGCAGCGGCAGCAGCAGACTGGGATGATACCGCTGCTCTTAAAGGCGATGTGCCAGTGAGGGTGAAGTTTGGAAGCCTGAAGCTCTGGAAGGTGACCTTCAGAGTCAGGTGCAATCTGGTGGTGAATAGTTTGAGTGCCAGCAATCAGATTAGCATCAAATCAAGCAGCTGCAAGTTTAAGTTGAAGCTCTGATTTCATTTTCTTCTTTCATTTTTATCTTCAGAGGTGCTTATTTTCATATGGAAGGTTGAGTTACTGTTTGTTCCTCCGCATTTTTTTCTTCTCTTTTGACAGGAGATGCATAGATCTTCTGTAGTCATGCACCCCATCTCATACAGCTAGATTTGTATTGATTTATTCAGAATATACTAGTTAAATTATTCAAAATGCACTTCCAAATATTTATTAGATAATATGTTTCAGTGACAAAGCTAGATCAGGTGTTATAATTTTTGTAAAAACTATGCGTACGAAAGAAAAATTTGTCATCAGTTTTGAGTGGATGGAAGATGAGGGTACAAAGTTGATGATTTAAGTAATTACATACTTCCACCAGTCCAAACATTTTTGTGAAACCTAATAAGAAATAGAAAAGGAAATACCAACCCAATTCCAGAGGGACCAACAATGCTATACCAAGAAAACATGAAAATGCATAAACAAGTGCCAGTTTGACTGTATTTTTAAACTAAGTTATGATGTACCTGCTTTGCAATTGATATTAAAATATCATGTTCTGTTTTTGACTTGCTTCATTGGTCCTTAGACATCAATAATTAATTTACTTAGCAATACATAAATGAAATAATACCAGATTATACAAGAAAACGACCACAAGAATGTATGAAGAAAAGGACATAAGAAGTATGAAGAAATTTACCTGAAAATGGTTTGTTCAGTCTCATTCAAAATTGCAATAATATGATAGAAGAATCCCATCAACATCCAAATACCTACAATTTTGGGACCAAACTCCTCATTTTCTTTCTATATGAGCCACAGCATCTGCAACTTGATCAGCTTTTCTCTATGGATATCTCTGTTGTCTGTTTCAACAAATACTTTTGCTGAAAGATGTTCAAATGAAGGCAAGAGCTTTATGAGTAATATTTCACTTGCATTGGATTCACCCATTTTATGGAGCATCTCTCATAGCACTTTACTGCACCCAAAAAAAAAGGAAGAAGAAGAAGAAGAAGCTAACAAACTTGAAGCCATCCCCTTTCCAGATTTTATATAGGGTGGAGTGCAACGAATTACAAGTCCAAAATTAGCAGCCCAATCTTGGCGCTAGTCTTTGCATGCATATCATCATTAATCAGATTAATCACTCTCAAGATGATATCACATGCATAAATCCACCAGCTCCTGCTAGTATTATTTTTGGTCGGTTAACGGAAAATAGTCTTTCTTTTTTCCATTATTTACATTTGACATGCACTATAAAACACTTGTACACAACACCATCCCATTGACAAGCAAGCTATGTGAGGACTTCTTTTTGGGGAGAGAGAGGAAGGTGGGAACAGAGAACAAAAGACAAAAATTTAGAATATGAATTAATGTATCACACGTTGTTGCTAACAGAAAATGGCCCTCCCTGATGTGGAGGCATGCCATGATGTCGCAGGTCAACCAGCATTCTTGCAATGTGATCCATATGATCTGGGTTTTCTATTGATGATCATTTTGTTCATTCCATGAGGGATCCACTGGAGGAAGTTGATAATCATCAGGTTTAAGAGCCACTGCAAAATCTGGCAATGTCGGTGCTGGCTCAAGGACCCTGCAAATGCCACCAAGATGACTGGGTTTCAGCAGCCCATTTGCAGTGATCAATAATCTTCCACTGACAAGTCATGAGCCATTTTATAGATTGTGCCGCTCCAAAACAGTAAGAAAAAGGATATACGTTATATGCCATATTAAAATATTTTAGTTCAGGGTTCATTTTACAGAATTCTTTGGCAGTACCAATTGCCAAGTAAAGAAGCAAATATGTTATAGGCCATGTCAGTCAAGGTTCATGTTACAGAAGTCTTAGCCAGTATGAATTGCCAAGTTCAGCATTTGCATCCATAACTACTACTTAAGATCACTAAAACTAGTAATTTAGCATCCGGAATATAGTGTGCATGTTCTAGTTTATGTGATTTTATATGTATTAATGCAAGAAGGCTAACCATTTGCTCTTGCATGTCAACTAGATTTCATCTTTCTCAAGTTTTCATCCAGTAATGCATGTCATTTGAATGACTATATTGGAAGTCCCAAAAGAATGCATCTATAAAAGAGTACAAGACCCAAGAGGAATATGATATTGTGGACTAACAATGTCGTAAATGTGACTTTAAGGAAATGGCATAAACTAGATAAATAGTTCTGGTTATAGCTAGTCCAATAATGGAAAGAGGTTGATGGCACATATCTATATCACATCTGCAAATTTGCATTTATGAAACTAGGAGCTTAGTGAACTGCGATAGTGTTAACTAAGAAATCAACTTGTGTATAAAACATTGTCTGGGTTTCAAAGTGTACATTGAAATGATTACAATGATTGTCAGTTGGCTTTAGGAGGGAACTAGATCCAACATGATAAGTTGAACTGCAAACTCACCTTTCATGACTGTAGAGGTCCTGATTGATGCGAGCCTTGCTGGATGCATCTTTGGGGATCTTCTCCAAAAGATACCTTGCAGATCCCCTGAGAGGGGGTTCCTTTATAGAACCAACAGTTACAGATGTGAGATATGATATAATTCAATAATTCTAAATGATGAATCCATCCTAGCAATATTGACCAACAGTTACTATTGCCTTCAAGTCTAACAAGTGATCATGATGAAAATGCAACTACATAACCAACTGCACCATCTGTTATGGAGGACACTTATGTACCTATAACTCCATGTCAGGAGCACTTATAGTAACATGGTCATTGTGATTGCGTGAACCCAACACACACACACACATACACACAAGAAAAGAAAAAGAAAGAA
>KE504644.1:2210850-2227799 GCA_000441515.1 Elaeis oleifera
TAGTTACAGCAAATAGCAAACAAATGACGTTGATCATCAAAGCCACATGAAGAGGAAGGCTAGCAATTACCTTGATGTAGGAGGCATTGCATTGAAGACTTCACAAGCCCTTTTGCTTTCTTTGAGGAATTCTTCTGCTGCTTGCAGAGCAGCTATAGCCATCCCCTGAGACTTCTCTGTATTCCCTTCATCAAGGATAAGCCCATGGTAGTAATATGCAGCAGCCTGGTGATGAGGAGAAAGATTTTTAAATATTTTAAGTTCTCAAAGAAAGATCTGCTAGAAAGAAGGCAGGTAACTATCAGATACTACACTTCTAGAAACCCAGAGGAAAAGATAGGAATTCCTGAATCTGTGCTGGAAGCAAGCTAGCACACTTGGAAGGATAACATGTCTTTTCTTCCTTACAATATCTAATCATCTTCTCTTTCTTGTTCAGATATTTCAACATAATCAACAAGCAAATAGCTCGTACATCATCATCAATTGCTATTCAAGATTCCAAGCCAAACTTCTCCAAAATAGTTTCAAGAGAACTGCATTGTCCACACTTCCGATGCATATCCCATTCATCAAGAATTTTTGTTCCAAACTTTAGTGTATGAATAAATATAGCATAATTTACTCACTACTATCAACTATTTGAACCGACATATCATTATCTTAAGCTTGTCACTCAAGTCTGCAATGAACTGTAGCAGGAGTATTTAGACACTAACAAAAAATTGTCACATGAAAATATATTTTTAGCCACAACTTCAACATCTGATTATCAATAACCAAATGAGATCTCTGGGAACCATGAAAACAAACAAAAACAGTTAATTACCTTTGCTTCAGCATATTTCCACTTAATAAACAGGTGATGCTTCCCCCCCAACCATCAGTTAAAGGAACCTGTGTAATGCTGTTGTGGGCCTGTTTAGACTGAAATACTTCAGTACAAATCATTTTGTAGCTGCCTATGCATAACATATTTACACTAATATGGAATCTAAACAAAATTAGGTATACCAACCATGATATCACTTGTTAGCAAATTGATAATCGTTTAAAAAATTAAGATACAGACGACATGGAAACCAAGAAATTGCAGTTCATGCAGAAAAGATATGTAGTAGCACAATTTTATTTACACTGTATACAAACCTAACATCTTATAGCACTGTGAGTGCGAAAAAGATTGAAGTCCGAACAGAAATAAACAATACACACATAATGATACGTAAAAGTGCGAAGAATATCTTGCTAGATCGTAAGTATGAAGCAAGCATTGTATTCAAGTTTAAGAAAGAGAATTTAGGAGCAGATGCAAGCTTTGTGCATGTTGACTTCGCGGATGACAGAAATTTGGAATAGAGTAACTTCTTTATGTGGAAAGGGATAGGTGATGCTGCAAACATCTATTATCATTAACATAATAAATAAATTTACCAACTATTTAAATTATAAATATAAAGACAAGTTCAAAACCAATGAAAATGGCAAAAAGATGAAATCAGAAAGAATGACAGAAATTTGGAATAGAGTAATTTCTTCATGTGGAAAGGGATAGGTGATGCTGCAAACATCTACTATCATTAACATAATAAATAAATTTACTAACTATTTAAATTTATAAGTATAAAGACAATTTTAAACCAACGAAATGGCAAACATGAAAATCAGAAAAGAATGACAGCAGAGGATTCTAGAAAGTCATATCACTAATCACTCTCCACCTGGTTTTGCAGTGGATATCTTACTATTGACAAACTGTAACTACTGCATCTATGAGCATTGTCTTAGATAACTCCAAGACTGAACCTTGATCCTAACATTAACCCTTATCCTCATCTGATGTGCACACAGATGATTGCACCAGCACTGACAAGGATGAAGATGCCAGCTGCCTCCTTTCTGTCCCCCTTTGAGCCAGCCTCAATTATTTTCCCTCTCCCTTACCCTCATGCACCATTCTCAGCCAGCTCCACAAACCCAGCCACTCTCCTCTCCCCATGCCCCAGAGCCACTAGCCCCAGTCACATCCCCAACCCCACCTCCTACCATAACCAAACCCCTCCCACTGCACATACCTAGACTCCTCTTGCAAGTTACCATCCTTAGTCCCCATCGGCTGCCCATTGTTATCTGAAACTTGACATACATGAATTATTAGTATTTACAAAGGAATCATTATAAAAGTAATACTGGAACTATTTGGAACATCTATTATTTAAATTTAGAAAACAACAAATAAATTTTACATCTCTCTTCCCTTTGCTCCATTCCTAGGCCCACCTCCAAAGTCCAAACCCAGCTGCAGCACCTCCCTCCAGTTCTGTCCAGCTCTCTCTCTTTCTCATCTGCCTGCAGCCCAATTACCATCCTTGCCTCAGGCTATTTGGCCCTAACTCCTCACCTCCCCAAATCCAATGACAGATCCCTCCAATTTAGCCCCAGTCCCTCCCCCACCTCTCTCTCACACACACATCTGCCTGCAGCCCCATTACCACCCTCACCTCAGACAGCATCCCTACCTCCCTCCCCCACATCCAACTGCAGCCCCTTCCAATTTAGCCCCAATCCCTCCCCCCTGCCACTGACCTCCAGCTATGGCCCCCTTCAGACTTGCCAATTCCATCCCAAACCCATTGGCAACCAATGACAATAAATTATTACTTCTTATAAAGAAGATATTATAAAAAATAATTTTACGCATTTTTAATATGTCTCTAGTCCAACAGGTTGAACCGGTGACCCAATCTCTTGGCTGAGTCAATGTCCAGTCCGCTTCTAATAAGCATGAGTGACAGAGAGAGTAATCCGTCAATGAAAGTGAATGTACAGAAAGGTGGAAAGGATAGAAGTTGTAGGTGGCCTGGTGGTGTCTGATGAGGGTAGAAATGTTACTATACCTGATGCCAGCACTTGACCATCTCACATGCCAACCTTCGTTTCACAGCTAGTGTGGCCTTGGGACTATCTATCGCCATCCCAAGTTGAATATCGACACTCTATAAGGGGAAAAAGCCAAACATAAGTCAGGGTATTGAAGATATTTCACTAATTTGTATAGCCTAAACAGAAAGAAAATGCTCATGGATAGACCAGCCTTTCTAAAGGTGCAACCTGATATTGAACACATTTGGATAATGTGCCCATTAAGAATTTCTTTAAAAAATACTGCACAGAAAAGTGACACAAATCTAAAAGCATCATGACCCAGTTCTTGGTCTCAATACTTTAAAGAAATACCTGGAACTTAGGTGGATTTCTTCTATGTAGAATTAGAATTTTTTTCCCACTCGCTTATCACTAAAGTTGAAATGTTTGTCTTAATTTACTGACCAACATAAGCAAAGATAAATCTTCATAACACTCGTAAATATACAGAAGAGATTTTATATTTCTAATGCTAAGAGATTGATAAAGACTGTTCACTGGATTCTACCAAGCTTATAATGTAATTAACATTAACAGAATAGGCACACCTAATAAGTCATCCTCCAACTATACTGTTAACAGCCTTCAGGTATATGATACTCAAAGACTTCAAGAACATAACTGATGGAAAAATATCAGTGTGCCCACTACTATTAGGAGGTTCAAAAAAAATATAACCCTGATCAATTCAATGTAACAAACAAATGATTCGAACCTTCAATTTGTTGGGACCACTTATCAAAAAATAAGGAAAGATGACAAAACCCTGGTTGGCACCATGTAGCAACAAAGATCACCTTGACCTGAATGCCTACAGTTTCTTAGTATCACAAAGGTAGAACCAATACAACCATAAAATCTAAATTTTGCATATCTTAGTGATCATAAGCATACCAATTTTCAACAGCTTTGCTTCTTGATTGTTCACTTTGACAGCCACCATAATACTAAGTTGTTGAAGTTTATGCTTAATAAAATTAAACATGCCCAATTTAAGAAATGTAAGCACTGTAAGAGTATGCTTGTTGCCACCTGTATATATGAAAAAATAGCATAATCAAACAAGACTTGTACCATCCATCATTGCCCATAAATCTCTTTTATTATAATTTTAGTAGTTCAGTAGTGGTGTTGAAGTAGTGATGAATTTCAAGGACTAAGTAGGATTTGATAAGATGCTTATAACATTACATAGAATCATATTTGTTTGCATATGATGGGTTCTCCAATTTATAACTTAAACCATCTAGGTTCTTTCAGCATGAATAATGCTATAAATATTTAGGATTATTCAAAAGTTACTAGCTTTATAACTAAAAGCAGGAAATTTGATAATCTGATTTTGAGTCCAGCAGATAAGGGTCTGTAACTATAAATTTATGTAATAATAACAATGCAATGCTATCTCCATAAGGGGAAAAGAAGAAATCATAATACATTCTGGAAGTATACCAAGTACTTCAAGGTTTTGGTAATGCACTCTATCCAACAGGGTAGGACAAAACACACTCATACATTACGTACTGTGTTTTTAGACATAAGCTAGTATACAATCTATACTCTATAGCCTTAGCAACCTATCAAACTTCAAAGATAACATGTACTGGGTGTTCCCTAATAGATATTAAAAGCATGTCATGATATGGTATTTGTGAAGAATCTCCTGAGCTGCTTAGTGGACTAGATATAAGTAACTGACAAAGTGCCAGACTAAAATTGGTGGACTAATGGATATACAAACTAATTTTGCCTCAGTCATGGGAACAAAACTAATAGCTATATGCTAGAATTTGAAACCAATAGAATACTAACAATCTTAGCAGCCAGAATCTTCTACCTAGAGCAACGCACGTACTTCGAAATCTTTTCAGAATCTCGAACCTGCACCCCTTCCTAACCACTTCCTTACTAAAAGTCTTTCTAAATATTCACTTCCCCGCACATACACCTACGCCCGCCATAGGTTCTGGCAATCAAAGAAATAATAGTAAGAAACGTGACATAGAAGTTCAAGCAGTCCCACAATGCAGAACAAAGTGTGCAGTGGAGTCAATTTCTGCACAATACTTGGCCTTTTATTGGAGAGGAAGACTGTCTAGCTTTCACTTTAACATGATGCAAAAGGTAATCATAGAACGTTTTTATCAGGAACAATATAACCAACTTTGATGAAGGCTAAGCCCAAGAATGCAGAAATGAGCTGCATACTAAACAAAGTATGAAGAAGAGACAAGCTAGCTCATCATGCAAGTGGCATGTGACATTTTGGTTTGCTAGATGGTCTGATCAACTGGATCATCTACCAACTAATGATAACAAGTGAAATCTTTGAGGGGCCATGAGTGGGAAAGAAGCTCATTAATTACCTGATGCATATAGTAGATGGTTTACACTGCTAGAGCCAGAGCTATACATCTATTACAATGCAAATTACTCAAGGTCCTTGATCCCAAACAACACTGTAGGTGTTACTTTAGATGAGTAACACCAATTAGCCCAAAGATAAAATTCCATATTTTCAAACCCTAATCCTCCTCTCTCTTCTCATTCAACAAACCTTCTCACTTCAAACAATGAATTCCTATGCTTTAGATTAGACCGTCAGTTCCAGAAAAGTCACTTGGAAAGCTCTTTGGTTTTGTTACCAACTCATGAGCTCCAGAAACAAACATGTAGTGGAAAATATATTATTATCACTATAGCTTTAAATGAAGCAGTTTGTACTCCAAATGACAATATATCTCTTCCACCATGCCAAAAGACAAGGAAACTAATCTGTCATGAAGTCTTAATCATGCTCTTTAGTCCCTCCAAACCCTGAAAGCAACCATCGATCAATATTTGATCAATAACAGACATTTTTGGATCTTGCAAGATTAAATCAATCTTTTCCTCTAATCATTTTCTTTATTCTAATCCCAGTCCGAATCAAGAAATTGTCCTTAAACTTGATCTGGCAACCCAATCAAGACAAAGTATATAGAAGCTAACAATCTAACTCCGAACCACCCTGCACAACACTTCCAAAATCATTTTCACAGATTCTCAAAGTGTAATTATCATCCTACAATAATCAAGAACAAAACAACCCTCATTCTAAGGATGAGATGCACCATGTGAATAAAAATCTTATTAAGAAGGCACCATAAAAGGATTGAGCGGAATTTTTTTTGCCCAATGCCAATACTGAGGCTTGCATTAAGTGGCAGGGAGCCAGTAGCCAGTAGCCAGCTGATAATTAGAGAGTGAGTGTTAAGAAGATAAACAAATAATAGAGAATTTTAAAAATGATAAAACAGACGGCAAGCAAAAACATAGAAAAAAAAAAAAAAAGAAGCTTCTATAATCTAACCTGCTGCTACCAGCACCATTGACTCTCTATCTAGTATCTACTCTACATGTCATCACATCTAATAATAGGTCATGTCCCAAACTTATTGGTTCTATCTCACTTTCATTTTCAAATTTACACCTTATCAAACTCTACCTCTACAAGTAAATCAAGCTGCTTCATTAAGCCAACTCCTCCTTCCCCTTCTACAGTTACACCTGCATTCCCTTTCTCACAGGGACCTTTGCTCTTCATTTTGCATGATCAAAGTATCTCAATATGGCTTTACTATATGTTTACCCTGAGATTGTCATCTATGCTGCATTTGTTGCCCAACCACAAACATAGGTAGCTGATTGTAACTTTACATAGTTTACTTTGTACGATGAACCTACTCGTCAACACCCTACCAAAATCTACGTGATTATTATGACATAATTTTGTTTTGTTCATTTGTTTTTTTTTAAAAAAAGAAAAGCTCTTCTAGATCACTTTGTATACCAGATTCACTACCAAACACACTTTAGAACCACTCAAATTCTCCATATCAGCCTTAGAACACATACTACCCGAAATTCTGTCAATGAGATGAAGAACATGTGATAAATTGAGTCTTCTGTTTCACACTCTTACTTCATAAAAATAGCCCTTCTAAAAGTCCATTCTTTCAGCAAGCATGTTTTTAAAACACAGGCTTTAAGATGGACCATGATACTAATAAAATAAAAAGAAAGGCATCTTTACATCAATGAATAGTTTAATCCCATATTATATTCTAAGCTCAATGAGTTTAAAGATAATATGGCTGCTAGAACAAATGTTGTACATAGAAATTACCAAGCCTAGCAAGAAAATGTAAAACTCTAAATAGTTGCACTAACAAGTCTTGGTTATATTTTGGAAATTAAGAAGAGCAAATTCACAGCCAACAACTCAAGAATAATTGCCTAAACAGCACATAACATACCAAAGATATTGAATAAGTTAGTACCTGACCCAATGCTTGCATGCAAAATGCTCGCAGCACTCCTTCAGCTAGGTCTAGAGGAAGATCTTCCCTACAAGTCATAGCAGTAGTGAAAATGTCAGACATCCTAAGCTCCAAAACAATACAAATACCATAGAAAAAAAAGGTTAATAAATTTTCATTAAGCTTTTTTTGAACAGGTTCTATAAGGGGAAAAAAAGGTTAATAAATTTTCATTAAGCTTCAACAGCTAAAAAGAGCTTGTGATTTTTTTGAACCTTGTCTCGGGAGGAACTTGAGGAAGAACATGCTGAATAGCACAATCCAGATACCCTGCTGCCTTTAAGAAATATCGATGGTGGTTCGTTGGTCCTCTGCAACAAAGTTGCACAGAATGCTGATCATAAGTTGCATTACTGACATCATCTATATGCATGTATTCCCAGCAACAGGAATATGCTCATGTGACAATGAATAGTCAGAAAATATAAAATTATTAAGAAAAAGATGTCCCAGTGCACGAGGCTTCCGCCACCATGGAGTCCAGGATGGATCAAATGTATGCAGCCTTACCCACATGCAAAGAGGCATTTTTGTGTTTCACACCCACAATACCCAGGTTACAATGAAGCGGTCTTAATGTTGCACCAAGGCCACCTCAGATGATATAAAGTTATAGTAATAGGAAAAATTGGATTATGAGTACAAGAAAATGGTTGGGATCTTTACTTTATGAAATTACAAGTATATTTAGACGAGTGAGATTACACAGCTCATAAAGTAAATGATCGGCCCAATTATTTAGTAGCTGTGGATAATTTCGTGTAACCAGTATTAAGCTAGCAAAAATGAAAAATGTCTGCATGCGAACAAATTGAAGTGGGAATGACATGAATTTAATATAATAAATATGACATTAGATCCTAAGATCCTAGGTTTTCTTAAGCTTTGAAAGCGATGTGTTTTCATTAAAATGGGTATACTCAACTGACTGAGTAGATGTTAAGGCATGATGGAAGATGCACAAAAAATAGTGAAAACTGGATAGAAGATGATGATAATCTATGTTACCCACAAAGCTAGAACCTAGCACCCACCTTCAGATACCTTTAGCTGATAACCATCATTAGACATTTTAGGAAGAAGCAAAGAATTGGCTTCAGATAAACATAGCATAGCCATCAGGTGTAGAACTGACAACACCTCATACCAAGCATTTGCCATCCCTGTTTCCTGGAAAGATAGTTATCAGTATCAGCCACCAGTCCTGCCCTATTCTCATCAAAGAAATATCCCTTGATCATAGAGTGGTCTGGAGGCCCACCTCCGCAACATCCTCCTGATTAACCCATACAAAATGTACCTTATCTTTTGACTGACTTCCTGTAAAAGTATAGTTCATGCAACCGTCAAGAGTTAAAAACAAACTGAATAAATATGGTCTGAGAGTAGAAAATAAACGAAAATTACAAAGTCAAGTCATCAACACTACATCATTTAGACTACCATTTTTCACCAATCCCAGTAGCACTGGTAAGTAATCCTCCAAAGCCTGCAGAAGATCAGCCAATGAAGAACCTCCTGCGGACACCAAAACTACTTATTAGGTATGTTCCTACCTAAATTGGCTGAAACAAAACAACATAAAAACTGAAAAGCTGCAAACCATGTTGTGTAGCTGTTTTCCGCCTAGGCTTTGTCACAGTTGGCGCCTCCTGGGCAGCCATAACAACTATGCGAGTTCTCAGAGCTGAGAGGCGTTCCACTAAATTTCTTGACAAGCTGTTACCCAATGTCTGAGATAAGTCAACACTTTTAGGGATGCGTAATCCTGGTACAAACACGGCCACCTCCACAGCTGTCCCTGGCCGTCTCCTGTTTCCACCTGCATCTCTCGGTTTCGATGCCAGGCATCCCATATCCTGGAACTTATTCTGCAATGCAACTTAAGCTAACAAGAAAATTGAAAAAAAAAAAACAACATTAGAAATCCTTTAAAAGCAAGAAGAATAGATAAATAAGATGATACAACCAAGATGATAAAAGTGGTTTGCTAAATCTATTATAGTAAGATGACGAATATAGAACTGGAAGTAAATCTGGAAATACCTGAAGCCTGCAATACAATTATTTTTAGTTAAAGATTGCTAATACGATTCACTTTGCTTTTGTAACGATGAAGGGAATCCTCATGGCAACCAGAGAGTATACATGGGACAAAACCCTGAAGTTGACCAATTGCCAGGAGGATACCGACACGAAATCAAGACTAGGAAAGCAAACAAGAGAATTGGAGAAAAAAAGAAGAAGAAGGCAATCCTTAATATTCGGGAACAAAAGCACCTCCGAAAAAGCAAAAATATGTCCAAAATCTACTGGACAACTCACTTTGACAATACCAGATCAATTCATAAGACAGAGACGATGCGTGGTGTGAATACCTCCGAGTCAAATCACTTACAAGGGAGATTAAATAAATGCCAACCAACAAAGCACTGGGTGACTCACGGGCATTACATCAGAATTAATTTGTCTAGAACATTCAAAAACTTGCTTTGCAAGCTCGTATGACAGCTATTACGCTCACCTTTTCTTCTGCCTTTCAGAAGCTAAATTGAACCGTTTGAGCAATGCTTGATCTCTGCACGTATTTCACACGTCACAAGACAAATCAACAAAAAGATGGGAGGAAAGAAAAACAGAAGGCACGACGACATGGATTAGTTCCTTTGGCTGATGGTAATCAGACAGCAAACAAATGCTTGCAACTTGACCTACATATATAGGTTCTAATAAATTCCTCGAGGAAGAGAAAACTTAAAGGAAAGCAGGACGTCAAACTTGAAAAAAAGGACAACCTTTATTAATCTTTAGAATACTTCAAGAGCACTTATCCAACTGAACTCGAGTAAAAGATTTCCGAAAAAATCAATCCAAGCAATCGTCCAGAAAAATCAAAAACAAATCCAACACCATCACCAAGCAAGCAAATTATCCAAAATGTATCTCTCGCTGCAAAGAAACGAGTCTCGATCCATAACGGAGTGAGAAAGATCGAATCTTGGAGACAATTTGACCCAGAACGGATCGAAAGCAAACCAGAAGCAATCACAGTTCACTCGATCTAAAATGGAACCAGAGGAATCGAAACAGGAAACAGTCCGAGCAACGGAAGATAACGAAGGGAGAGAGATTACACTGCAATAAGACGATTCGGATCCCATTTCTCGGTTAGTTCCTGTTGAGGGATCGGGTCGAGACGGCAGGCCACCGTCTAGAGAACCACTCAAACGCCAGCCCTAGATTCGCGGGCCCACGGGAAGGATCGACGGAGAAAGCAAGAGAATTGGGATCAAGAAACCCTAGAAGTGGAGGGGATTCTTGGCTGAGGTATCCGCGGGGGAGGTGGGGGGGGGGGGGGGGTGGTGGAGTGAGAGAAAGAGAGAGAGAATCGGGTAGCGTCCAAATGGCGCCCAAGCGGAGGCTTTTAAAGGCTGGGTGGCGAGTTCCCTTTCGGCCGAGAGTAAAAGGTCTCTGGCTTGTGCTTGGCTGGCGGAATGATTGGGACCTTGAGGGTTTTTGCTGCACAGAAACCGAGATGGATCCTCCCCTCTGAGAAATTAGTTTGTTTAATAGGTTTATAAATTAAACCTACATTAATTATTTTTCTTGTTAGGGATGATGAGGGGATTGGATATTTAGAGGCCATACAATTCAAATTAGGATTCATGCTGCAGGACTATGATTTTTTTTTTTTTTAGTTAAAGTGGTCCATGAATTTAAGAGACAAATAGATTGTGATTTGAAGATGTATGTGTCTCCAGTAGCAAGTTATTCTTATGCTTAATCATAAATTATTTATGTTCAGTGTGGTTAGCTTTTTTTTTTTTTTTTGCATGAGAATAATATTTTTTTACTTTTTTTACATGAGAATAATTTATTAGAGTAGTTCACTATTATTATCAATGCATATGCTCTGACTATCTACATGGAGTCAAATCTTTTTGCAAATTTATAATGACAAATTAGAGTGGTCTAAAGATTAGCAACCAATTACTTGTGGTGCTTGGATTGTCATTTTTTCAAGATATAAGACTAATAATTAACTTATATCTAAGTTAAAAAATAACTTGTATGTTTATTGTTTGTACTTGTAAAATTTGTGCCACATTTTTAGAACTCTAACAAAGCATTTATGCTTAACATATACGAGTGGTAATTAACAGTTCCTCTAATATAAATTTTAGCCTTGAACATATTAAAATAACAATGGAGGATCCGAATGAATGGTTATGTTTTAATAATCAACTCTTGACATTATGATCTCTAATGGCTATGCCGGATCCTTCATAGATACTTCATTTTGCTCCCCACGTCTTAAGTCCTCGTATTATACTCTATATAGTATAAAATATTGAATCATGGATGTGCTTATGGGAAAATTGATTGATTATAATATTATATAGTTGTAAGGAAAAATCACAACTATTTCTTCATTATGAGGAAGATCCATGGGCAAAATCTATATCTAGCTGCAATCAAAAGAGTTCAAAGATTATTTCAATTATTTTTGATAATTGCTAAGATTATATGGTAATTATTTTAAGATAAACTTGTCGATTAGTTACAACATCAACAACAAATCACAAACAAAACTTCCTAAGTTTTTGGGGATATTATAAGCATATACCCCAAGAAGCACTGTTATGTGCTTACATGAGTGTATAAAACATTATATGGATAACTATCATGGACATATATTAGTTAAGCAAGGATCGAGTTATTAATGTCCTGATTCAACAACCATTAATCAGGACCACAAAATTGACTATTAAAACTCTAGGATCAAAAATAACAATTAAATACATTTCAGCCTGAAGTCACGATGGTGTCACTCTATTTTACATATTGACTACCTCCATCCACTAGCATGCCACTAACGATCTCAAACATCATTTGATGAGGAAAATATACAAAAGATGTGCACTACACAACAAGATTAAAAGTGATGATGCATGCATGTATCCCACCTACAATCAAGAGTATAAATTAATGATCATTCCCTGATAGATTCATGAATTTAGTGAAATCTGTATGTGGTCCATATTATGAACCTTCAAGAACAAATTATAGACACTGCTTGAGGTGCGAGTCTGGCCTACATCCCTGGGAAAATAGATTATACGATTGGGCAAAAACAAGATGCTAAAGGATAATAATTTAGTGCACTCTATAGATCCTCAAATCTCATTGAAAGGGGGAAAAAAGAGAGAGATAGAGAAAAGATGTTATAAAGTCACTTATGGCTCATATATAAAATGTCCTTTATCATTTAGATAGCCACCTTCAATCTCTTTTAGCCATGTCTTGTAGATTGGGTATCCATGGTTGCTCCATAAGCTACGGCAACTTGAGGCTTTAAATAAGTCCTAATCTTTCATGCTTCTAGCTTGGATTCTTCTGAGCTTGCCTGTATACTTTGCTAAGTAGCCCACATGACAAATATGTCTACCTTTCTTTTTAAAAAAGAACTTAAATGATCCATGATTGACTCCTAGTAGAAACCAACCTAACAATTTTACAAACTAATCATCTTGAAGAATGTTCCATTGCTGCCCACTTGATATGGAATCTGTTAAAATATGGTTGTGCAGAAGAATAGGTTGGACTTCGACAATCAAAATATCTTATGGTCAAGGTGGTTGTGAAAAGCTCTATGGGTGGCCCACAGAGAGGGTCCAAAGTTTCTATCATGGGAAGCTCAGATGTTTGGTTTAGCTGATAAACAAGTGCTAAGATCATCCTTAATTGATGAGTATCGCTATGTATACTCTGTGGATGAGAAGTTAATATTTTTGGAAAAGTATGAACAAATGAATAGTTAAATTTGTTTAGAAGTAGATGAATGATCCATTTTAATCAAGAAGGAGCATTGAGCTATTACATTTTCGCTACACATACCAATTTCCATTCCATCTCAACGGAAAGTATATTAAGTACAATATCATTCATGTACATGAAACAACCCAAAAGACAATTGCAATATAAAACATTACTCGGAGAATGACATGATACATGTATAATACGAGGCTATAACGCTAACTACCGAGCACCTAAAATCTTGTTCAATTCAATAGCTTTGATAATAATGAAAAAATTCTCACTGTAGTAGATGTATGCATCAACTAAAGTCAAAAAAATTGATAAGATTTTTTGCTAAATTAGAAAAGCTATGTAAAACTTACACATAATCCCATCCTTTAGTTATTTATCCTTCATGCAGTGCAAGCATGCTTGAAATAACAAATTAACATATCATTAGCAATTGGTATTCAACAAAAATGATGCAAATTTCTCATAACAGTGGAGAAACAATGGGACTCTGATCATGCTACAACAAGTAAAAAAATAAAAGAACTCGTGCCTTGTAGGATTAGATTTTGAGCATTTTACATTACAGTGTAGATAGAATATAGTTCTATAAATAACAAGATATACTGTGCATATATATGCATAACATATATTCCCATTATCACATAACTATCATTTGATTGCATGGTGGAAATAACTTTTGCGCTGCTCAAATTCCCATTCAATTATAATATTTTGTAATCCAAATTATTAATAATTTATATAGGAATTCTTCGCGATATAAACAAAGACACAATCAAATGACAGCATAATGTATGCATGCATGTATGGGTGCATATGCATGTATACACATCGTTTCAGGATCATACATGTATGTATTAATATAAGTGAAGGACTAGCTAAAGACTTGCATCAGAAAAAAGGGCCAAAGACCACGTCATGGAAGCCGTTTAGTCAGGGCAAATGTAACGGTCAGATTTTTTTAAAAAGGCGCGGCTCGTCCACCCACGACACGTACACACGGCAGTGTGCCATCATGGTAGCCACCTGTCCCCAACAATCCCTCGGGTGGTGCATGAAAAGAGGGACAGCGTACCTACCACCGCTTACGGATCGCAATCCACCACGTGGCCATTTAATACACGCTTGCGTGATGTCAGCGCGACGTCACGTCGACCGGGATGAAAATGCCAGCCAACACTTTCCACGTGGCAAAAGTTCGAATGTATTTGCCACGTCATCAGATCCCCGCATTTTTTTCTGCAGTGTTGCGGTGAGATGGTTAGGGGATTAAACAGCACAGCGATATGTTGAGGTGATCATAATTTTTTTTAAATTAAATATTAATATAATATTTTTTATTGGTAGGCTGTCCATCCAAAAATTTCTCCACCAATCCGCTATTGTTCCATCGAGGATCTGTTATTGCCACGTGTTGATATGTTGTTCTATTGAAGGCTGCTGAAGCAAGTGCGAAGTGATATGTGCCCGTTGTTTTGATGACCACAGAGACAGCTGATGTACCGCACACGTAGTGTACACAGGAGCTGGTTGGATGATTGAAATTCTTATCCGGAAGGAAGACCTTCTCAAGCGGATTTTTAATTCAGATATTACTGCAGTGTTCCAAAATCTTTTTAATTTTTTATTATTAATATTTTTTTTTACTATCCAATTTAAATGGATAGCACTAATTATCTATCGGTAATCCATTTTAACTGATCATGTGTGTGATTGATGTGTAAATAATTCGAATTATGTAGGCATTTTTATGTCAAAAAAGATGGCAAATCCCTTAGAAGGCTATCGAGGTCGTCGTCGGGGTGGCACATAAGAAACGGAGGCACCCATCATGGCCAGCAAGGAATGTCAGGATAGGGTCCCATGATCCAATTGGTCAGGTCGAAAGATAGGGTTCAAAAGAGGAGCAAAATGCTAGTGACTTGGTCACAATAGCTTCACGATCCATGCATCACCACCGTCGGTAGGAACAAGAGCGGGAGAGGAGGAAGAGGAAGAGAGCTGTTTGAGAAGTAGATCATGGGAGGAGGAAGAGAGAGCTGCTCCAAGATTGTGGGGCTATCGTTGCTCATAGATTGTGGGAGATTACCACTCGAAGATGAGAAAGACAGCACCATAAGAAGGAAGAGGAGGAGGATCATATCAGGGGATCATCACCTGAGGAAGATAATGGCACGAGGAGAGAGAGAGCTACACAAGAGGCGGTCAATGCAGAAAGATGGTGAGGAGAGGGGTTGGCATAGAAGGTGGTCAACGTGATGAAGAGGAGGCTGAGGCAGTCGGCATGAGGAGAGCGCGATGGCTAAGGGAAGGAAGGTAGTCGATGTAGAGAGACGGTGAGGAGATAGTACAAGAAGAAGGAAGAGGAGAGATGGTAAAAAAGAGGGGGCTCGTGTAGAAGGCAATCAATGCAGCGAAGAGGTAGCCACCGCGAGGAGAGGTGGTGGCAAGGGGAGAGAGAGGCTGCCAACACAGAAAGACGGTGAGGGAGGGGGCGGTAAAACGAAGAGATGGTCGGTGCAGGAGAGACACTAACAAGGGAAAGAGATTTTGATGACCTCTGATATAGATTTCTTAATTATTCCTATATAATAAAAATAATTAAGGAGCACAAAAGCAACTATCTTTTTAATTCACATGGGAACTTGATGATTAGGGAGGTAGTCCCCGAATTTTTTTGCTTTTCCAGATTAAGCAGCACCATTGGATTTAATTTTTCAGGACTAAATCTTTATCTTTTAAGAATAATATGAATTATTCTCTAATAAAATATATTATATTTGAAAATAAATTGAAGATCTACGCAGCAGAGTACTCGGAAGGGGCATTGCGGATTAATTTAGTATCTATTCCAATAATTTCATATGATATTTTATTTTTAAATTATTAGATATATTATATCAGATAGATATGATTCTTTCATTTTTGAAAAATAAAAAAATAAGAAAATTAAATTGAAGAAGAAAATTTCAGCCTATTACTCCTCTTGGATCTCTTTTCTTTCCATGCTTGAACTAAAAGTTTTAGTTAACACCTTATTATTGGGATAATATCTAATGGCATCCAAAAAAAAAAACCTGCATGTATATATCGTGCCACGTGCATATATCCTTGCACGGGTACCATCCGGTCGGTAAGCCATTCCACTAATTAATCTCTTAATTTCTAGAGTACTGATCATACCAAGACAATGAATTTCCGGTGAAATTGCCCATGGAACTCTCGGCATGATGATAAGAGAACTTTTTTTGGTAACAATGATGGGAGAACTTTTAATATCTAATTGCAGAACTAATTTATTTAACAAACAATGTTTGTCGTCTATTTTAATAAACCATTCTAGGGCGTAACCCAGGAAGGTTGTTGACATATAAAATTTAGCATACGTAAAAGCTCGTACGGAATTTTATCTATGAAGTAATGAACTACCACCATTAGTATGATTCTAAGAGATCATATTATTTTCAGGATCACATGATTTTAAAGAGATTACATGATTGTAGGGATTATATGATTTTATATGATCATTAAAATATTTATAGAAGAAATAAAATAAGAGAGAGAAAGAATTTTTTATTTCTATTTTTTTTGAAAATAAATGGGTTTAGTGAGATACTTCCCTTGTAATGATATTATTTAGTGATATGTCCAGAGATGGATTGCCATTAGTGTGAGATGGTACAAAAGGCAGCCGGTAGGCTGCATAGGACTTGAGAATAGAAGAGCTTGTTGTTCATCTCTTCTGTAGGTGCTAAAGCGAGATTGTGAGCAATAATTTATTTATTATATTCGATACATCTCGGGAATTATCTATACCAGCATATGGACTGCGTA
>KE504644.1:2238916-2274236 GCA_000441515.1 Elaeis oleifera
TTTTTCATAGTGAAATTTGCATACCCCGTGGAGACGAATTCTTTTATGGCTGATCCATATATTTTGATTGTTTTATTTATTTATTTTTTTTTTCTTGCTGTATCGTGTGGTACTGAAAATTTTGAAAGGTGGTGTTCTGACCAGACATCTACCCAACAAAATCAAATATGTTATTAATGTATATACTGCATCTAAGACCGAGAAGTAGAGAAAGGGCTAAAATCCATACTAGAGTTGGTGCAGCTGGGACAAGAGGTTGATGAGGGAGGGATGGGTGGGTCAAAAGTGTTAACCAATTATCCATCGCGAGATGCCAATTGCACGTCTCCGACCCAAACGATTTGTTCGATCAAGAGCTAACCAAATTTTGTAAAGAAAACAAAGAGGAGGTGGTCTATTTTTCCCATTAAACTGGCACATGTAAGCAGGTCATTGTTTGTGGCTTATCCCTGTATAGCATGCATTGACGTTAATTGATTACACATTAACATCCCTCAAAGAATGCAAATTGTTCAAATCGGTGACCGTTGGATCCCGGAGCGGTTGAATGAGAGCAGTGGAGGTGGGGATCTTTCGTCTAATCTTAATCAAGCTATTCGCCTAATTCCGGGAGATCCATTGTGGAATGAATGGACGGCTGTGATCACTGATCACCAAATACCGCCGGCGCTCTTCTTAAAACGCCAAAACCGCGCCAATCTAAATTCCTTCACTGGCTGTCCCGCGGGAAAACTCAGCAGAGCAAATCTCGACCGCGCATTTTGAGGGCAAATCGACGGCCACAAGCTAAAGAAATGAGCCATCAGGATCCGTCCCGGTAAAATTTAAAATTCCCGCGGTTTCCCGGCCCAAAACGGCGCGCCAAATAAAAACCATTTCGAGCCTTCTCTTCTATTAAACCTCTCATTCGCCCCCAAATCCTCTAATCTCTCTCTCTCTCTGTGTGTGTGGATCTTGAACTCTAGCAATGGCGGGGGCTTCATCGAAGACTAACCCTCCGAGGCGCGGAAGAGGGTGGAGGCCGAGACTAATACACTGAAGCGCGCCCGGGATGGGAGCGCTTTCACCAAATGGTACTCTCCCTGTAGTTCTAAGTTACTGTGGATTTTCTTTGATATGATTCGTTTGATCAGTTAAGCTATTCCTCCTTTTTGATTCTCGATGCTCGATGTTATTGATTGATCGAGTGCTGTTTGGTCGCAGTGACGCATGTAACAAAGATGTTCCTGTGGTTCTTATTGATATGCATAGCTGTAGCCTTGATTCCAAGATCAGAATGAGTTTAGGTATTCAAATTTCCTTCTCTATGATAGTATCTGCAATCGCGTCCTTTCCTCTTTATTCTTATGGTTTATTCTCCTCAAATCTATTGGAACAGAGTCTCAGGTTGTTGAGAAGGTAGCTGATGTGAAGAAGCCTGTGGAGAGGTAATTTCACATTTGGGGGGGTCTTGTTTTGGAGAAGAATGCGTTCTTAATAGCCATGTCATCTAACGGTGGGTTGAAATGGTGGCAGGAAGAGGGCGGCGCCAGCTGATCGCAAGGAAGAAAGGCAAGAAAGAGAGGAAATCCAAGGATCCCAAGGCACCTAAACGCCCTCCCACTGCCTTCTTCCTCTTCATGTACTATTCCAGTTATTTTACTTCACATTGTCCTACTCTTGCTCTATATAAGCAAATGCTTTGGCTAAAGTTTAACTTTTATGTTTTGTAACACAGGGATGATTTCAGGAAAGAACACAAGGAAACTCATCCTGATTCCAAGAGTGTTTCTATGGTATGAACATGCTCCCTTTTTTTGGTCTTTTTTCCCCTGGGACATCTCTGTGTATTGCTCCAATGTAGTTTTTGTGACAGGTTATCCTCTTCTTTGTTTCCTGTGTTTGCTTGTAAAAACAGGTCGCAAAGGAGGGTGGTGAGAAGTGGAAATCCATGACCGATGAAGTGAGTGCAAAGAAACATGTTTCTTTTATATGTTATAACCTAAGTTTTCCTCTCTTTTTAAATATCAATGCTTGGTGTGTTCGATCATCCTATGCTTTGGTAACAGGAGAGGAAGCCATATGTGGACAAGGCAGCAGAGCTTAAAGCAGAATATGAGAAAGAAAAGGAGAAATTAAATGAACAAAATGAGGAAGAGGTTTGCAAAACAATTCTTGTCTTTATTTGTCGTCCTCTTGTTTCCTTCCATCTCTTTGTTGGATTGACCACTTTATTATTATTATTATTATTATTATTATTATTATGATTATTATTTCTTTGCTGTTTTGCTTTGCAGGAAAAGAAGAAATAGAAGAGTCTGAAAAGGAAGAAGAGTGAGGAGCAGAGGATTTTGATGCTGGAAGTGTCTTAGTGAGAAACTAGTTTCTTTGTTCTCTGCCTGTAAATTTTGATGGATATCTTTTTGTCGGATACAATGTGTTTTTTTTCTCTTTGAAATAGTTGTTTACCTTTGGGTAAGCAAATGTGGAATCTATTGTGAGTTGTTAGCATTCATGCCTTTCATTTGGATGGTATTAACGATGGTAATCCGCATGTCATGTGGCATCTCAGTTATTTTCCAATAGATCCTGCAGCAATACCCCGTATCACAAGCTCATTCTGTTATTGCTTGGCTACTCTCTGCTTTTGTGATTGCTGTGCACGATATCTTGATCAGTATCTATACCATGTCCAGAATTTGGCAGCAATATGGCAGCCACTCTCATATGATGAGTTTTAAGCTTCAATTGTATAAGTCGAGAATTTTTTGTCCCAATTTTAAGTTCAACTTATATTTGTGTCTTTCTTGGTTGAATGGCATTTGGTGCATTAAATGGAATTCTGACTGGTTGATTGGCCTTGCTTGCAGCATACTTGGCACCACCTTGCATAAACTAATATGTGAAGCTAGAGAATCTAGCCAATGACCTATCCTGTCAAATAGTATATTTGATATATTAGTTGGAAAAATTAATGAGAAATGTTTAATTGAGTTTAAATTTAAAATAGCTATTTATTTAAGTTTAATTTTTTATTTAAAATATAACTTAAAAATAATTATTCAAATTAGGTCAAATTATTCAATTGTTTTTGTAGTTATAAAGTAATATTATATTATTATAAAATAATATTATATTATTTTAAAATTATATTATATTATTATAAAGTAACATTGTATTGTTGTAAAATAATATTACAACAAAAAATATTATATCATGATAATATAATATTATTTATTGTAAAAATATTATATTTATATAATATAATAAATAATATTGTATTATTATAAAGGAATGTTATATTAATATAATATAAAATTATTTTATTGTAAAGAAATATTGTATTATGATAATATAATATTGTAATATTTTAAAAATATAAGGGTATAAGGTAATTTAGTTAAAATGGACAAGCTGTTTTTAATTAGGTACTTTATATAAATTTATTTGAAAATTATTTTTAAGTTGAAATAGAATTAAAATTATTTTAGTTCTCTATATTAGTTTTATGCAATTCAATTTCAATTTTCATATCCTGGAGAGCAGTATGTAATCCATGTGTCCAGATGCTGAATAGCTTGTCAGCTTGTGTATGGATTTTTAATCATTTGAAAATCAGGGTGATTTCTTTGAATAGCTTCCAGGAGTAAAATAGAGGAAAGATAAGGAGCAGGGTGATTATTTCATTCTCTCCCATGAAATAATTTATTCAGGTTGAGTACCTTTTTTGTTCATTCTTCAAATAACTTGATCCATCAATTTTCGGCTGAGCTGAAATGATTATTATTTTTTCACTGTTTTCTTTGAACACTAAGTATGAGTATAATGCTTCTAAACACAACAAGTGACCATTGTATACTCCCTCATTTTCCCTCCCATTTATGCTGACCTGGCATGAGTTTGGAAATTTGATAGTTGAGTCAGAATTTTGCTTTTTTTTCTCCCATGAATCCTATGAATGTTTCTTACAAGGTGGCAGAGGCTTTGCCGCAACGACAAGGATTACGTGTACAAGCAGAACACAGGAAGGATGTTGAAGGGCTTTTCTTGGGGGATCTTTCCTGTCTGTTAGCCCTGAAGCTCGCATGGTTAACCTTCACAAGCCCAGTGAAACACATGGCATTGTCCCTGTGAGGCAATTGCCTGACAGGTCCAACCATTCCATCCTCACCATGTGGCTCATACTTGCAGGTATTATCCTAGGCTAGCCAGCTCAAACCATTTGAAGCCCATCCCGTCACCCAATACAGGGAGCTCACCAGTGATCTTGTGGGGGAGATCCAATACTTGCAAAACCTTGCTCGGCTTCAAATATTATATCTATGTTATATTTAAATAAATATTATTGCATAAAATATAATAATATAAGTCAAGTAGCTTTGCCATTTCAGAAAATTGGAAAGTTTATTCTAAAAAATTTGACAACCAAACAGTATTTAGTATAAACACCTAGCAAAGCTATGCCTCCTGGCAAATACCACCAAAGGGAACAATATCCATTATCATGAACTAAAGAGACTGTATACAGATTAGCATATCATATTGGATGCAGACTCTCATCATATAAACCTTCAGGAACATCACGTCTTTGATTGATCCATTATACAAATGAAAATGCCCTGAAGGAGCTAAATAATGCCTGGAAATTGGAATATGGTTTCTAATAGCAAATATTCTGCAGCCACCTGCAGATGACTTGTCATATAAAATCTCTTTCTGCAGTCAGGATAAAATGCATCACCAGGTTAAATGAAATTGTAAATCAGAGAAAATCTCAGGTATAATATCCTCAAAGGTCACCGCCATCATCTAGAGGCACTAACTCCAGCTTATTAAGGTCAACTGGAAGCAAGAATGGAAAACCTCTTGAAGAAACCCCTGCATTAAATCATCGCATAACAGACTCCTTCACAAAAGATCGACCTCCTGAACTGCTAGCATAAAACCCAAAAGTGAGAGGCACGTGAGGTTGCTAAACAAAGCTTGTGCCAAATTCTTATAAGCTATGAATGAATGTCAATACTCACGAGTATTCAAGGTGAATGTTTAAAAATCTCGGGTTTCCATGCTCTGAGATAATGTTATAGAACCTTCTATAATTTGATCTTGCTTCACCTCTATAGGTTCATAAAATAGAGCATGGTCTGCAAAGGATTTAATGATTGATGTCAGGTCAGAGAGAGAACAGATAATGCCATATTTGAATCCTGAAGTGATCGGAGGTCAAGGATAAGAGAAATGCAGGAGATTAATATACCTGTTGCCAGTGTGTTGGAGAATCCTCAGGTGCAGTGGACAGCACAATTACTTCATCAGATTTAACCCGTTCTTTCTATGGCTAGAATCGTGAGCATGCTAGTCCAAAGTTGAATTTGCAAGAGGGAAATGCAAATGGTTGTTCAATGGAAACATTGCTGGCCCATTGAATTCAACATCAAACCAGAAAGCAAATCCATGGAGAGGGGCTTCCAGATAGATGTAACAAATGTAGGTTATCTCTTTGAACAAATTTATTTCTAAGCTGGAACAGGAATATACAGAATGTCAAAACAGATTTTAGTTGCAATATTATATGACTATTTACCTTGCATCATTGATATAAATCTATACTTAGTGGTAATGGATTCAAGCTCTTGAGCAGTGATGCCATAGCAATCCACATACTTAACCTGTTCATGGAGTCCGGGGGTCAGTTCATTTGCAAAAGGTACCCTCCAGTTTATATACTGAGGAAATGAATCAGCTACAATCCTAGGTAATTGGTTGTATAGATAACCAGGGAATGCAATCATCAAACAAATAAGAACCTGCCCCTGATATTTTATCTTTCATATAAAAGAACGCACAAAGAGAGCATACTTGTCTAGATTCTCACGGATCTATATTCTTATAAAGTAAACCATAGAATCATAGAATGTTCACAGCCAAAGGAAGCTCCCTCTTGTGGAATTTTCTGTTGCAGCTTTTCGTTATCTGCAATGAGACATTTCCAGGTGCCTTTGTTTCATTTTGCTTATATAGTGCAAGTTCCCCAATTAAAAAATGTCCAGACTCCAGAATAAATTACCAAGGGAACAATACCAAATATTATGCGATGAGAGCTCGAGTAGAGGAAAAGTCTTGCAAATAAGTACTAACCTATTATACAGAGTAAGGCCACAAAATGTCCTAACTTGTCGATATCTATAAAACAGAATGAATTAACAAGAAATCTATAAGATGGAATGTGGATAAGGGTTCCTTGAACTTGGTTCTTCCAAAATAGTGAACAAAAGCGTGGAAAGAGCTACTTCTGCAATGTTTTGCCAAGCTTGGAGTACCATAATATCTCAAAGTCCAATTTATATGCTTTGTAAAAACATTAGTTCCAATTCTACTATTCTATTTACCAAGTATCTGCCATTATGAATTACACTTCAATTATCTCTTGGGCCCTTATTTAGTAAATCATAGATGGATAAAATTCTAAATCAAACATGTCCTTTCTATATTTGTCTAAATTCTTCCAAGTCTGGAAGAACCTCCAAATGTTTGATCTTTCGTTGCATGTATGTAACAGATAAGACAAGTCTCCCTACTAGCCAATAAAGCTAATTTAGACAAGTTTTTCCCAGAAAAGCTTCTCCCTCATAAATATTACTTCATGACTTTACTAATTAATGTTTAAGTGTCATACAAGCACACATCTAAACTTTATGTACGGACGGATTGGTGAGGAAAAAGCACAACAAAGAAGAACCTCGTAAGAGACATCTTAACTCTAAGGAGACCCAAATATAAGAAATATCTTTTACAGTTCTAGATCTTCAAAAGATCAACCGACATAAGCTCCAAGAGCCAATTATATTACCAGTCCATGGGCTTATCAAATAATATGGATAGCAAATACAACTTATTCTGGTGCTGCATGGACTTGGAAACAGTGATTGGATTTAGACATTTGAGAATCTCATTCATCAGAAAGTAATATATGTTTGTATGTGACATACAAAAAATAAATTAAAATAAATTAAAATTCTTAATAAAACTTTATGAGATTGTTGAATACTTTCAAGTAATATCTACAAAGATATTTCCTCTTGCATATAAGCTGCAACTTGTTTCTTTTGTTAACTGAACAATATCAGCTTAATGATGTCATTCTTGATTGCATTCTTAGATCATTCTCCTAACCTCCTTAGATCCACTATGTATTATAGGAGCTTGATTAAAAGTTTCATACGGAAAGAATAACCTAAGTTATCAAATGGTTGTTCTGCAGAAATGCGGTACTTAGTGGTTGTAATGACTGTTCACTCTTAACTGAGAGAGAGAAACCCCAAGTTGAATCAAAATCCATTCGATTTAGAGTCTGACTGATATATGGCTGTGTCATTTGAGTAATCACCATCCCAATGTCGTCCACTGGCCAGATGCATGGGAATGCAAAATTTTAGCAGCGTGGTCAAGTGTTATACTAGCATCTGAGACCAAGCTTCCTGGAACCTAAGGTCATAAAAGCTGGCCTATGATGGCCCATGCTGGGTGAGTATCGACATACACACAAAGTTGGCACAACACCAATTAAATCATATTTTAATTAAAAATGGTTTTCTTAATCCTTAATTTTTTGTTATATCTTTTTCATTTGGCATGGCTTGGCAGTTGGCATGGGCATTCACAAGTATTCATGTATGTCATGTAAAATTTCGAGCCAAACGATGATGTTTTCTGCTATTTGAAATATCATCTCTTTTTCAGAATCATCATACTCATCATCTTGATAATCAAATTGGAGGACCATGCATTTGGAACTGTTCTAATGATTTTATTAGTGAACAAAGATATTACTGTGCAAGCACCTATGCCCCAGCACATGCATACATATATATATATATATATGAACATTGGTTGATAGATATGTTTGGGAATTCCTATTTTTGACTATATTCTTTCCAATTGTCACAGCCTGGTCCTTCTAGTTCCAATTTTTTCAAACAACATGGGCAAAATCATAATTGCACCCAATACTTAACAGCCTTATTCTGGAGACACACTCAAGTTCCCTAAGTGAAGAATAAATTTGCTAAGGTAATCATCGTTTACTTACTGTCAATCCCATAGACATCACGCCAGAAGTCAATACTATCACGATACCTCTCACTATCTATGACTGGTGCCATGTAGAGCTGCAAGAAAAATGGAAGAATATCCAGCATGAGTTTCAAATAACACCCATCGTACAACGAAACTTACAATCAACATCTCACTTGTAAAAGTTAGTAAACTAAATAAGAGAGTGACTCAGCAAAAACAAACATTTATTGGTTGATATTCTACCATTTCAGGATAACAATATATATTGGGTATGCTGCTGGCTTTAGAAGCTGATCCTAGTTACAGAATCTTGTCATTGCACGTTATATAGCATTCAGTTATATTTCACATTTCCAATATCATGATAAACTTCTTAAAAGTGTCAGTAATGCCCTTTTAAATTTCAATATTGATAACAGGCCATGAATTTTCAATTTCTTAGTACAGGATAATAGCCAGACAATATAGTCATGCTAAATATGAGATGGCAAACTGGGATGAAAAAGGATGGTATTCAGGATGTGAAAATCTATAAGGAACTATATTAACAGTCATATGGATACCAAACTGGGATGAAACGGAAGGAAGTTCAAGGTGTCGGAAACCATTGAATTATATCAACAATCAAATGTGCATCTGAACTGACTGGGAAACAAATTATCATGCTCACAAAAGCTAGGATATTAATCAACATTAACTGGGTCCTAAGGCACATAAAATATTATAAAAAAGTGGTATGCCCTAATAAGGTACCTTACAGACATAACAGAATGACAAAGGAAGTGAACGGGTGCACCAATAATATGTATATTTGATACGTGAATTCATAGACGAAAATAATAATTATCGAATAGAAAATTTTAAGCATTGTGTCATAGCTTGTCAAGTTATAAAATGCTTATGTTGGTATCATTTAAATAAGACCCATGTTCCTCCAACATTGTCACCCTCTTGCTTTTGCGCCCCCCCCACCGCCCCCCCCCCCCCAACAGATCTTATGTCAGACTTGCCAAGTCAAACACTTCACAGATGGCTACTTGTGTTGAAAGATCGAGTCTTCTGATGAAGACATGTCACCAGCCTGATGTGCATCAACTTGATGAAACATTCTAACATACATCCCCAAGGTTAGACAAATATGTAAAAATTTCCCAAACAACATATGGTTTGTGCAAACATTCTTCTACCTAACTTGTGCCCCTTTTTTTTGGTAATCACTGACTTATTCTTTTGTTATTACCAAATAAATTGCTTCAACTGGTCCAGTTGTACATGCTTTTAATTTTGGAAGACCCAGCCTAGTTTTCCAATAAACTTTCTAATTATATTATGAATCTTAGACAATGATATTAATATGATTTACTGTTGATGAAACATGTTCATTCCAAGAGGGAGTAGAACTCGCTCTTATATCATTAGCTTCCAACTTCATATTTGTGAAATCACCTTAGGTAGATCAGTGCGAAAAGGAATGATATAAGTACTTGAAGCTGCTATATGGGAATGATATCTCACCGTTGCATGTGAAGATGGATAAGGCCCCAGGTTTAAGCCATTTATCCCTGGCAAATATGACACTAGCCAGCATACTCTGCAACAAACCCAGAGCATTAGAACTTATATGAATCAAAAGAACTTGAAATTTGGATCATGTGTTGCCACAGCAAACCTTCTGCCAGAATACCTTATGCAAATTCATATATTCATCAGGAAAGTAATAAAAGTACCAATAAACTTAAATATCAACACAAAGAACAGTAACATGTATCTCATAGAGAAGCATATAGCCCATCCATTCAGAAATTATTACATCAACATTTTCCTCGATGTTAATGTCCTGCAGTAAGTTCAAGATGAGTTGCAAACATGAAACATTGCATATGTGCAAATAATCCAGAAAATATGAATATAAATAAACAATCTTAGATAAATGAAAAGACAGCATCTACTTGCAGAACTTAGTCGAATAATAGAATATCTTAAGATAGAATATCAATATAAAAAACTCTAAATGAGAATTCAATAAGAAACCATATTAATTGTCACATGAAACATGCTACCTACTAGTTCTAACAGCTCCTATGTGATGCAGGTAACAAACAGCTTAAGGTCCAGCTGAGAGTTTGCAGAAATAGAATTTATGCATTGTATCGTGAGGGAAATCAAGTCTGATTACATCTAAAAAGAACAACAAAAACTGAAATGAAAGAATAAAGTTTTTGAAAAGGTTAGTAATAACTGCTAAAAAGTTGCCAAAGTTCAAGTGGACTACAAAGTCTCTAAGCATGCCATTTTGGAACAAAGCATAGCCAATGATGAGTACTGATGATGATCATAGTTGGAAAAGCAGGTACCAGACATGGAGGTGATACACAGGCCTAAGTGTGTGAACAAGTTTGTCAGCTCTTTTTTAATGCAATAGTTTGATCAGCAAGACTATAATGTAACAAGAGCATGACAACGTTGATCATAGACTTCACATAAAAGGAATGCATGTTAACTATGTTCTTTCTAGATGCAGCTCATTGTTACCACCTGCATTCACCCTCCCAGGTCTCTTTGTTATTAGGTTATTTCACAGAAAGTGAAGGGTGAAGGAAGCTTATGGGATGAACAATCTACAGATTAATCAGTAGTGGGAGATCAAAACCAATTTATCATTGGAAGCCTATATGATGCCTTCAAAGGGTACAAGCCCTTACAGAAGATAGAAAGGAACAAGGAAAATCTGAACTTGTTGATACTATTTTGTAACCTATTTCATACTTATTTCTGATAACTGTCTTTCTTTTAAGATTTCTAACAAAAATTAACTGTTGATAAAAAGCATTAGGATGCTCCGGTCTTTAGGCCGGCAAAGGCATGCTCAGAAACCAAAACCCTGTATCATTCTATAGATTTGATGCAAAATTCAGCAATAATTTAAATAATTACTTTATTATATTTTTAATTTATAGATTTGCACCAAAAGATACTAGCACACTTTAGATATACTGCAATAATGCAAATAAGCATCAAACAGAAGAATAATGAGTAATTACAGATATGCATCAGCAAAAACTTACCTCAACTCGTCCATGCAAGACAATGACCTTGTCACATAGATCATTTTCTCTCATGACTTCATTCGCCTAATAAAAGTTAAAACAATCATTTATTAGCATAATATTTACTCTTAAGAACCATTAATTGATGAAAGCTGCAATTTCACATTAACACCTTAAGATAACTGGAATAAAATGTATATCAAAGAATGAATTATTCTTTTGAGGAGAAAAGGGAGGCATCACTAAATCTGCAACTACTGTAGAGTGGATAATAATGGAGGCGGTGTCAACTACTTGAAACAGAATCTGACAGGTTTGTGCAGTGTACCAAGACATCTGAAAAGGTCAGACAGGTAATGAGGGACTACCTGCTTGGCTTGAAGGAAGCAAAGCAGGTGGCCAGAAAGGAGAGGGCTGGGGAAGACGGCAGGTTAGCCGAGTCCGATAGTCACCTCAATAGCCTTATCATACATAGAAATGCAAAAAACCGAAAAGATAAAAAAGGACACTTTTTGGCATCCTTCCCAGTACAGTACCAAGACAAAACCCTGCACCTTGTGTTGATACAGAACGGGCCAGTATGGACTGATCCAGCAGAAACTGCCACCACCTCTGGTACACTTTTTTAAAACCTCAGGGAAAAGTACGTTAGAAGTTTAAATAATATCTTCTAGGGAATCAACGGATCCTAAGAGAATAGTCTTAGTGAATCCAAGAAGTCAATAGAAAGTCATCAGATATCAAGTACCTTCAGGATCCAAAAGCATCACACTTCAGCATGACTGATGTCCGCAATCTAGTTTTACTGACCATTGTGCAGACTGGAAAGCAATCTAGTCTGACACAAATGAGAGCACTTGTTGGCTTTATCCTGGCAAACATATAAACAGGACCACAAAGTGACAAGTTAGATTTAAATGAGAGAACTCAATGGCTTCATCACGAGAAACATTAAAAAGAGGACCAAATACCATGTCAAACACAAGTCAAAACCTCAGATATGTACAAGACATTTCTAGATTTCTATCATTAACAACTTTTTAAGTTCTAGCCAATCTACAGATCAACAAGATGTGATTGTCATGATCAGCACCTGTTTATTAATCTAAGAATTCCTACTAAATAGAATGATATGTAGTTTTAGGACAATATGAGACACATCACATGTGAAAAGTGTACATTGTTTATATTGAGCACATGGAGGTGTCTATAAGCCACAAATCTTCTTTTATAGAATGTAATAACAAGAATGAACCATATGGTTGCCATTAGTGACTCGCTAAATATTTCAAATATCTAATTTTGGATGAACATTCAGGATTATCATGTACACATGTAACTATATCACTTCTGAGGTAAAGTAATGCTTCACTTATTGGTGTTACACGTATTTTCCGGATTGAAATCAAAACTTATATCTAACAATTTTATTTTCACATGTATTGCATGTGCTTTTTTTAACCAGAGAACGTGCATATGTACATCTACATATGATGGTGGCTGCTAGCTTATCATTTTTGGAATGTCCCTCAGTAACCATAAATATACCAAAAGCATGCCATACCACGATGCCAAAATGGATACTAGTGAATGTCATGCTTTAGTGAATCAGGATCCATAAAGCAACCCCCCATAGTTAGAACGAGGTTCAGTGGTTATGGTTTTGGTTATAAAGACCATAAAGCAAGATAGGCAAAAGGAGAAAATATTAGTCAAAGAAAAAAAAAGACCAAGCACAATACTGCCTTTTTATAATTTTGCAAAGCAGGAACACACCTGAACAGCAATGTCACTTGCTTCTACAGCATAGACCTGAGAAGAACGAGCAACCAAAGCAGTTTGAAAGTGGAGTGAAGCTTTCGTTGCATAACAAAAGAAAATGAAAGGAATACCTATACTCTAATTTATCTAACCTGAGCATATAATAAAATTCACTGGAGCAAACCCATTAGGTTGTCAGAATAAATGATTTCTAAAGTGTACTATAACTTTGATATGCTTGTTTCCATTTGGAGCAAATTATCTAAACCAAGATACCACTAGCTATATAAACTAGGTACATTAACAAATTAAATTTTGTGCATGATAGGTATCTTGAAAGCAGCCAGACTAATCTTGGTAGGGCTTTTAGTAGGCAATTACCTAATCATAGTTTGATTACATGTAAGTTCCCTGACTAATCAGTTGCTGTAGAAATTGAATTTCATGAATTAAAAATTAAGCTTTATACACACTAATCAGCAGTTCCAGAAATCATGTTTAGTCACTAAATGCAAGAACATCAAGCTTGATAAGATGTAATGCTGCTGATATAATTGAACTGAACAACATTAAAAACTCATTGTGGCATAAATGATGTGTAATTCTGATCTTTATTCCAAATTGTTTTTTTGCCTTTTCTAGTCAAATCAATATATTTTCCTATAAGGTCTTACTTCATGGTATAACAATCATTTCATTATATAGTGTCATGCGACATGAATATGCATTTATTTCATTCACTATTTTATGGTGCTACTTCAATATTATTTATATTTGTTGCCATGTACTAATAAGGTGCTCTGAAGCTATGTTATTGGTTTAATAAATTATAATTCTTATGCACATGATATTTAATATGTAGCTGGTTTCTTTGGTTCAAATTTATTGCCTAACCATATAAAGAAGACAATGTAACTCCATCTGTAACAATATTTAAACATTTTACTAGATATGCTATGATCCAGGATGGAAACAAGTTGGTTAGTGACCGAGTACAAGCACAGCATGTGGTGCTCTAATGTAACCAGCAAGCATATATGTTACTAAACACATCTGATAAGCTACAGGAACATGCAATTCATGAATATGAAATTTGGCATATCTTACTCGTCTAGCACCAGCTTGAGCACAAAATATAGAGAGAATTCCTGTTCCACAGTTAACATCCATGACAACCTACAGCAAAGTTTCATATTCTAAAATGAAGAAATATCAGATGCAAAGAGCTGTAGACATTTAACCTTTTGTTCAGAATAAATTCTACATATGTTGCAGAAAGTATTACTTTGCCTGCAATGAAATGTTGAAGTCACATGATAGCAACCCGGTAAGTATCAGTGCGCACACGATCCTGTTTATCATGACCAAGTTATTGAAGGTGTTGTGACACTCTAAAATCATTACAGAATAATATGACATTCAAATTCCACCGGATAACACAGTTCAAGCACGTTCTAGGACAACAGATATAACAGTGGAAGGTCTAATCCACCCAATGTAGCAGTCCTAGCCAAATGTAGAGGACGAGGAGAAAGATGTTATTAAGTGGCATGTTAAAAACAAGTGCATCATTTTGAATCACTGGCATATTGTTCAGATATCATACTATCTATGAAGATGATCTTAGTAGGATTTGATATACCAAACTTCCCTGTTTCCTCTTTTATTAAACTACAAATGTTTTCTTGTTGCATAAAATATTGACCCCAACTATGAACCTAGGATTCCAAATTTATATTTAGACCATTTTGCTCATTCTAATTTGACACCAAAGGCGAGTGCGTTCTCCAGCTAAAAACAAATAAACCAGAAATTCTCGCATTTTATCTATCTCAATAGAAAAGAAGAAGTATGTCTTATCAATAGAGAAATCATACAATACTGCCGTACAAATCAATAGATACAAGTGCATAATTTCACCATAAAGTTATTTGCTAAGGTTGCTTCCATCCATCGTCTCTTATGTCGCCCATATCGCTAACGCCATCTGTCTACAGAGGTAGAATCTGAATTCACAATTCAGTGAAATCCTTCCACCACAGAGTCTACCATGTGGAAGCAAGTAAAATCAACAATCCTACTAGATTCCATTTCAAAACACTCCAAAAATTAGCTCGACGAATTTCAAGTTTTTAATAAAAATGATCGGAATTGAAATCGGACCGAGAGATGAACATACTGCCGACTAAAGGCAGGATTCCCGAATTGTTAATCCAAAAATTTTCATAAACCAATAATGTAGTAACGTATTTGCTTCCCAAATCAAGTCCTCCAACATTCTATAACAAAATAACATCACAGAACCCATCCCAACCGCAACAAGAACGCGAAAATGATAAAAAACAAGTAGAAAGAATGTCTCACCTTGATCATCGCTTCATGGATACCGACATGGGCGTAAGACTGGAAGTAGGCCTGATCAAACTCCGCCCAACGCGGAGACAAAGAACTATCCCCGCCAACGGCTGCGCATAAGAAGGAGACGTAGAAGAAGAAGAGGAGTATAATACGAGCAAACCCTAACGGACCGTGCCCTCCTCTCAAGTCCCCTGGCCCTCTCCTCCCCCACCGGTGCCGTGGTTCCCCACGCGTTCCGTACCGCGAGTAGCCGCTGCCGAACCCCGAATCCCCATACATCATCGCGAGAGGAGAAGGAGGATATGGAGATGGGAGAGATGGCGAGGAGAAGGGAAGAAGAAATCTATGGCGAGGCGATCGGAGGAGAGAGGGTTACCGCTTTTTTCCCTTCGAGGAGGGCGGAGAGAACGAAGGGAAGGTAGCGAGTATTCTAATTCTCTCCTCTCTGTTTCGCGCCGGCGAGCGACGTGCGATTCGAATAGCAGCACTTCAGTACTCCGCAAGTATTGGACTAGTTTCTCTCATCCCGCTGTCTTTCCCGGACAGGAAACAGCATCGTTGATTTATGTCTCCTGGAACCTTTATTGCGTCTTGGACCCGCAACCCCAAAATATATTGAGGAGTGCGTAAGTAAATAAATAAATAAATAAATATATATATATATAAAGGATCAGATTATATCAAAATTTTATAATAAGAGATCTATATCTATATCAATGATTCAAATAGTTAAATATAACTTATTATCTCCAAATTATTTATACATAAAATATTATATGGTTCCTAATCTACGGATCAAGTAGTCAAAAATTAAATTCTAAATAAAATTGAATTAGATATATTTTTTTGATCACTTAATGCATAAACTATAGATCTTCAAATTATATAAATTTTGGTGTGTAAGTAATTTTAAGATAGTAGATCATATTCAACAATTTGGATTATTGATGTAAGACTTCCATTATCCAATTTTGATTTGACTGGATTTGAGTCCAAATCTGATCGATCTTATCCAAATCTACTCCTCTATATATATTATAATAATATTTTTTATTTTTAATTATTTGTAAATATTTCTTGCCTACAGCGGCGTGAAATTGTGCCTCATTGTCATTGGCAAGGTCTTGTGCAACAACTCATAATGATGTATCATATTCTTATATGATGCGAGCTAGATGAATTTTTTTTTATTTACTATTTTGAGATATCAAAATCTTGAGAAATTAAAATTTTAGAAAGATATGAATGCAACAATCTGTCACACATGGAAAAAAAAATAGATAGAGATAAAGAATTGGGAAGAGTAAAATGTAAAATCGAGCTCCATATTTGACAATATGCAGGTCAATTAGTTTCATGATAAATGTGAGAAGTTTTGAAGTAATGAAGCTAACCTTTGAAAGAAATTATACCTAACAGCAAAGGATGGTGAAGTGTTCTCTCCAACAATACCGACATGTATATGGGTTAATTCTCATAGAGTTAAGATTATGAACGACTCTTCACGAGTGCTCTAATTAATTGTCGTTGGTGATCCATTTTGTTGCCCTGATCATCATTATGTAATTGTCTCACTTGATTGGCATGGACTGTTTTCTTGTAAATATGAACATTAGGAAGGTTGACAAGTTAATTGATTGGTTATGGCAATAAGGTGATGTTACGGTCAAGAGCTCATGGTTCGGTACATGAGGTATTGTCCATTTTGGCCCATAGGCTTCACGATTTTGTCCTTCAAAAAAGCCTCATGTGGAGAGAGGGCAAACTCTTCCTTATAAGTACGAGTTTTCTTGACCTACAACCGATGTAGGACTATAGGTGCCCTTCCATATTATTAGAACCACAACAGAGTCTTCCAATCAAAAGAGATGATCGTGTATAGTTTGAGGAGCTCTACAGTCAGTTGAGATGGATGAACCTCGGTCCCTATCTGGCATGCTAAACTATTACCGCTGAATTCTGTCGAAGTATTTGGACCACCGCTAAGAGGATGCGCTTGACTGGCGAATGGAGAAATGACTTATACAGGAAGTCTGCTTGTTAGAGTTTGTCTGGTGAGGATAGGGTTGTTTATAATTCGGTTTTAGATTAAAAATCGGTCCGAACCGGACTGAAAAATCGAGTCGAAATTGAATCGAATATAGTTTGATTTAGTTTCGATTTTATTTTAAGAATTTCGGTTTTGATTCGATTGGATTAAAACCGAAAATCCAAAATTGAATCGAAAATCGAAGTCATAATTTAAATTTATGTTGTTTACTATTTTAAGAACTTGTTGGTTACATGGATGGATGATTGGATATTAGATTTGGTTATTGTTATAATTTGCTGTGATGCTTGATTGTATTATAGATAATGTGATATTTGATATGTTACATTTTGTTTATTATCGATTTATCGTTTATCAATTAACAATGTATCATTATTTATCAATCATTGATTTTTAATGCAAAAATTATCTAACAACAAATTCAACATATCATAATTTAATTAAATATAATGTAATAAATAATGAATTAATAATAATTATTTGAATATGTTGTATTAAAAATAGATAACTGAAAATAAAAAAATTATAAAAAATTGAATAATCGAACCAAAATTATCGATTTAGTTTTGGTTCGGTTCTTCTCTTATTCGAGTCAGTTTTCGGTTTTCATTTTTTTGTTATTCGATTTTCGGATCAAATCGGTTCGGATCGGGTTGGGCTGGTTAAAACTGAATATATAATCCTAGATGAAGATCCTCCGATACTCAAATCAGTTGGAGTAAGAAAACAGATTAGGGAATCACAGCAATAAGGGCACATAAATGAGGCTTAAAAAATTGCTTAAGGGTCCTCCCCCCCCCCCCCCATCCTCCTCTTACCTCTTTTTTATAGGGTGGAGATGCCGTTATCCGATAACCATCATCAGCTGTAACTCTGAAACGTGGGAGTTATGGATGCGTTGTGAGTGCGTAATGAGCCATTAGTGGATGGTTATCTTTGCCCACGATCTGATATTTACGAGTAGTTAATGCCCAGTAACCATCTTCCGATCTCTGTTCTTTCAGGGTCGAGAGTTATAGTCATAGATACTCGACCATTTGTCAAGGAGATATCTAGCTGGATACCGAATAGAATAATCGATAGAATGTCAAACTGTAGAATAGCCGTGTTGCACAAATTGCCGTCTAACATAGTCGGCTGCATCCCCAGCGGAATCACCGGTCGATATCCTCGTCGATGCTGCTATCTTAGCCGGACATCCGAATATTCACCCCAACAAATGGTTATGTGGTTGCTCAACATAAGATATCCAGAGTTTTGGCTTTGTTTCTTTTGATTTATTTTGCTTTATTCAATGATATCGACCACTCATTGTCGTGACATCCGATATAGGGAGAATAACAGTGTAGCACCACACTAGTATTTCCCTTGGCTGCCTGTCCCGGACAAGATACAGTATCTCGATCAGTGTGCCTACTCCCAGTTGGATTAGTGTGGACCACTGAGCCGTGTTAGAGGGTTGTGTTATTTTTTTCTTTCCAAATTTATTTTTCTTGTGGTTTTGGATGTTTATCATGGCGTTGGATTTTGTTTCATTGGATGACAAAGACCAGATTCCATATATCAGCTCACAAGTTGGGACCCTATTCTTGTTCGATGTGAACTAGTTAATCATTCTCTGATACACCTATCAGACAAGGATGCAGGTATTTCTTTGGACTTATTTTCTGACAACAGGGTTCAAGCTTATATGTATTCTGGCTCTTCAGTTAAAATTGATGATGTGAATACAATGTGATTTCGACTCGATTAGGTCACAACCAACCACTTGTGAGTACTTTGGTTATAGTTGATAGTCCAGTATAGTTAATGTGATCGATTGTCTCACTTGGAAGGTATATAATAACATTTTGCAGATATGAGACACTTCAGGGAGATCAAAAAGCTAATTCTATTCGTCGCATCGGTTTCCTATCAATGCAAGTGAATGTGTAGTGTAGGATGACAAAGATTAAGCTTCATATATGGGCTCACAATGCTGAATCATGTTCTTGTATGTTGTGAGTTATGTAGATCGTTTTCCAACAGATCTACCAGATAGGATGAAGTCACTTCCTTCTACATGCTGTCTGATGAGCAGGTTGAGAACACATGTATTTCTTGGGTGTCAGTAATTTAGTTGTCGCCGAATGAATTGTTCTCATGTTTCTTGGTGATATGATTTAATTGTTGTCAGATGCGCAACTCAACTTATGAAGCCAATTAAGTGCTATTAGAACAACCAAAATTGGACATTGAACAGTCTAACCATCACCAGCATACTGCAATTATAATTCTGAGATTTGAGAGAGGTGCTGTAATTCCACTCAAAGAGTTCCACACATTTAACTTGAGAGGGAGAAGAGAAGGGGTGTGGGGGGTACCATACATTTCAAGCAATATTGGTGTTCAGATTTCTGTTCTGCACAAAGCAGCGCATCTGTCGTCAAAAACCAGGACATCAGCAAAAGAATGCAATTTTAAAAGGCAAATATCAGCAGTTTACATCTCAAGAATTATCCATGTTCAGATTTCCGTTCCAGGCAAAGCAAACTATCTGCTCATCCCAACATCCATCATCAGCCCATAGAATGTCAGTATATACTACAAAGGATGACATCATGACAAATTAACTCCCATAACTTCTTGCAAATCGTTTGCCACTCTAAATATATGTTTTGAAAACTTATTCTTCAAATTTTTATCTGCTCTTCACCGAAACACGAACAATTTAACACAATGGATATTTGTTGCACAAGCTCCTCAGTTGCAATTCAACTTTTAGACAGAGTGGAGGAAAATAAACAATTGTTGACGGAAAATGAGTATATTTTGTTGTTTTCAGTATGTGTTCTTACATTAAATCACATGATGTATACAGAAATGAAAGTTGAATGGTATCTCTTGAATTATATATTGCCTGTCAAAGAGCAGTTTGATGCCGGGAAAGAATGAAAGCATCACAAAATAATAAAATAAATTATATATATGTACAACTCATGAAGAATCTTTGCAACAGGCAAGCACACAATCCTCCAAAAAGTTTGTGAGCTGAGAAGTGTAGAGACCTGGATGGCTTCGGAAATGGTCAACATGAGGTGAGGACACAAAATCACATGCCCTGACCTCGTGCCCGGCTCTCCGTTGCCCCTCCACAAATGATTCCACCGATTTTGCTGGAATAACTCTGTCAGCAGAGCTGTATATATACAGCTGAGGACACTTTGGTTGCTCTGATGATAGTACATCCAAAACATCTGAAAGCCTCCTGTTAATAGCACAGGCAAATTATCAGTTAATATCAGTCAAGAAGATCATGCTGATGCGGTGACCCACACCCCCTCCCCCATCCCAAACAAGAAGAAGAAGAAGAAGAAGAAGAAGAAAAAAGAAAGAAAGGGGTCATAGCTGCAGTATAATTGAAGGAATACAAGAATAGTGTCAATTTTGAATGCCATAAGAAGAAATATCAATGTGAATTTTCAGGAAACACAAATTTTGACATCTAAAAGAAATTTCTTCAGGCTGTATCATATGGTGGATATTTATCACAAGTGTTTCACACAAACAGCTACAAACATGTGTGTGTATTTACGTATACATTATCTATCTATCTATCTATCTATATAAATATATATAGAAAAAAACTGTGTGAAAACATGACTATCCTGAATTAAACTCCAATTCAGCTCACTGATGCTCTACTGCTTCATCTATCAGAACATAAATACATGCATATAAATGCACATGCCGTGCAAAACACCCATAACATGGGACATCTATGCTCTTACAAACTATCGCATAAAATCAAACCAGAAGATTTTAAACCTACACCAGTGCTCAGCGTAGTAGTAAAAAATGTAGGATAAGGTCTTCCTTGGCACAACATCCATAATACTGCAGATTTGCATAAGATCTCTAAATCAACTCCCACACTCGATTGAGTCTATCAAGCAAGTATATTAATGAGATTGTAAAGAATAAAAATTATTACACATTACAGATTACAGACAGGTAACCAATCTGAAGGGAATTACTACCTGTTGATAGCAGGAAGGTTCAGGACAACCTCAAAAAACTTCTCCAAGACTGCCAGCAAAGCAACCTCCATGGCAGCTGGCTTAGGTTTCATACCAGCATCAGCAGTGACCATCATGTCACTCCCAGATCCATTTGAACCCAGCATTCCTTTGTTGCTACACTCTGCTTCTTCAAAATGCAGCAGAGAAACCTGAAGCCCAAACCTACAAGATGGACAAGGTAAATTGAATTTTCAGTACGTACATCATTGAGAAAATAAGCAAGAATACCAAAAACTGATTCCAGAAAGTGGAAAATTATAAATTAAAGTGAATGCATAAACTTTAACCTTCAGGAAGATGGAAGATGAATTTTCAGAAGAGATTAACTGGAAAGCTTTGAAATAAGAGAGAGAATTTTGTCTTACATAAATCTTGTTTTACTGCAAGCCATGAGTTCAGATTTCACTCTACTACCAATATCTACAGTGTTGTCTCCAAAAGAGAGAATTCCTATATTATTTCTAGGCAAGTGATAAAACACAGCGAAATAATAAATGATGCAAATTGGTCAAATTATGATGAATGTGAATGCTGGGAAAAATGATCCGACTAAAATGCCATTGTTAACTCTTATACAGTGAAACAACCCATAAACATTAAACAACAGGAACTGAAAATTTAAACAAAAAACAAAGAGATTTTAGTTAGAAAATATGCTTATGTACAACAGCACCCCACACAAATTAAGTATCAGAGCAGATTGCCAACCACATATCATAAGAACGAGCGAATATATGTTTTAGGAAGCTTTTACAGAGCAAAAGAACTGACACAGAAGCTAAAAAGCCACAATTTTTTTACCTGTGGATCAGGGGCAGCAACAGGGGCCGAGTCCACAATGCAACCTTTGATCTTCCCCATCACAGAAGGGTCCTGCTTCCTAAACTTCTCAAGTATAGCACCATAGCTGCAAAGAGGCAACCCAGCAGTTTAGTCACAAATTCTCCCAAAGTTTGGGAAGCCAAAAAAGAGATGAAGAATAGGCATCATGGCAAAAGGAGCATACGTTAGCCAGCCAGTGTTGCTGAACGTATGGAACACCAAGTTCTTCCCACTCTCCTCCGCGACCCAGTCGGCGAGATGGTTGGCAAGCAACTCAAGGTTCTGCTCGGCTTTCCCCCAACCTTGTAGCTCATGATATCCGTCATGGGGAAGGTAAACGTCACGGCATGAAACCCCCTCGAAGTGTACCACTCCGCATATCTCTTGAGATGCTTCTGCTTCGCTCCCAGCCACCCGAGCAAAACCACGACCGTCTGAGACTTAGCACCCGAGCACCCATCATCCCCTGCCGCCCGGTAAGCTCTCGGGTCCGGGAGATGCCATCGGTACAAAACGTCCGACGGCGACGAAGGAAACGACGACGGCATGGAATCATCATTCTTCGCAGGTTTAGCTAGCTTCGCATATTGATACACGGTATGAAGCACGGGAGGTGAAGCAGCTGGAATCGAATGGAATCCAAACAGAGAATCCGAAGCTTGAGTCTTGGAGATACAAGAGAGGCCTGAGAGATTCGAGAAGGAAATCCGGTGGTGCACCGGAGGCGGCTCTGATCCTGCTGATGCACGAGGCGGCGACGCCGCATTGGATTCTGATGGTTTGGCGGGAGAGAAGCGGTCGGGGAGGTCGGTCGACACGGCGGCGATGGCGACGACGGCGGCGGTGGAGAGAGGCCGGTGGAGGACGCCGAAAAGGGAAGCCATCAGGGTAGAGATTTGGTCAGCTCCTTGTCATGCAAAAGATGGCTCCCAGGCTATTATTCTTCTGGGATCGCGATCCACTAACCTGTCTCAAGGGGAATAAACTATAAGACTATTATAGAAGGAAAAAAAAAAGAAAAAGGATGAACGCGGTTGTCGTGGTCAAATGACTCGGCTTAGGTGCGCCGAGTTTTGTTGACCGAGTTAGTTCCAATTTTATAACAGGATTAAGGTTGAGGAGAACCGGGACTTACCGAGGATTTGGGAGAATGTGGGCCCGGCTCGGCTGTCAGAGAGAGGTGACAGCCAAGCCCCGCGTCATAGGAGAGGAGGCCTTCCTTCCTTCTTCTCTTTTTATTCTTCTTTTCTGCAATTATTATTATATATAAAAGAAGAAAGAGCGGAGAGATTATAAATTTGAATTCTAATTTAGAAATTATTATTATATACAAAAAAAAGAAAAAAGGAAGGAGGAGAGATTCGAATTGAGAATTCTAATTTAGAAACGGGAGGGATTAGGGCCTGGCCTTTACCAACTGGGGCTTTCTAGAAGAAAGTGGGTTGCGGGTTATTGGGGGCGGGGTCGGTGGGAGTTAAGAAAACCGAAGGAGTCACACGGGAGATTCCATGATGGAAAGGGATAGATCATAAAAGCACATTAAATCAACAACTAAAAATGCCGACAAAAAAGAAAAGTGTTGGACTCCATTTGTCTGGTGATTGAGTAGTTTTATTTCTTGAAAGATTGCTCATCGATCAAAGAAAAACCAAAAAAAACCTTCAAAATCCGATACAATCTTTCAATCAAGCGAAAACTTTTTAAAGAGAATCAGAAGGAGGAGGAGGAGGAGGAGGAGAGAGAGAGCAGGGGAAAAAAGATCTCACCTTCTTTGTCGAAAGGCTCCCCCAAAATCCGATACGAGAACGAAGCTCTCTTGTCCTCTGGCTTGCGGTTGGATCCTTTTATCCCTTGTTGCCTAGAGTTGCGTGCCGGCTCCCGGGAGTTGGGGGAAGGATGACGAGGGATGGATTGGGTTGGGGGAAGAGACGCATAGTAGGGGGGGGGGGGGGGAGTGGGAGGCCAAAGATAGCGTAGCGTTCCGCCGATTCGATTCGAAATCCTCCTCCTCCACCTATCTGTCCGCCCTCGCGCGTGCCCTATTCCGGATATTCCCGAATATGCTATGCCTGCGTTCCATTTTGTACGACGCTCCGATGAAACGAATAAGAATAAAGAAATGAAACGGTTGTGGAGCGTGGTCTTTGACCCCGGTTCACGTGGTCATGAGGCTGCGACGAGAAGCACCGTCGCCTCAGAAGGATTCCCCAAAATCATGGGAAAGAAGGGTGTGATTACTACTTGGACCAGGTCCAATGGACCAAGCCAAATCCCACGGTGGATAGCATGCCACATTACCTTTATATTTCACCAATTCCCGATTTCGCGTCATCCACCTCCGAGATTTGCCCTTGTCCACTTTGAATCTGGGGCATTCAATAATTTTTCGAAAAGAAAGGGCGGCGCGCAAGCGTGTAAGCTTAAAAACTTCTTGAGTATTTGTTAAGAGATATTAAAAAAAAAATAATCTTCCCTCGACAATCCAATTCCCATATTTTATAAAAAAATTATGAGAGAGGTGGATTTCTGAAATTTCCATGGGATGAAATTAAAATTATTTTTATCTCAAAAATATACTTTCAAAAATATTCTTTTATGTTATATTAATATTAGTATTACTATTTTAATTCATATAATATTATGCTGATATTCATATAATAAATTATTATTAATATTAATGCCTATATTTATATTAATATAAATATTATAATATCTATAATATATTAATATTATTTTAATATTTATATTAATATAATATCTATATTAATATAATAAATAATTATGATTTAATATTATATTATATTATATTAATATCTTATAAATATTAGTATAAAATATAAAATTTGGGAGCAAAAATATAAAATTTTATATCTATTAAAGATATAAAAGATATACAACAAAATTTTTTTTAAAATAAATGCTCAACTAATATAAGTTATATGAAATAAGTTATTTTTTTATGATAAACCTAATAACTTAAAACAATTTTCTCATGTATCATATTCTCATGAATTAATATTCTAAAATAATATTATAAAGAAGAAAAAATTTTTAAAAGTTAAAAATAAATGAATAATAAATAATGTGCGATGCTTGAAGCAAAAATTATTGTGTGCACGGCATGTTGATGCGCATCACCCGTTAATGGGATAAACCCATTTCAGCACATCATCTGATCCATTAGTCCTCCTGCTGAGGAAGCATTCACGAGCACAGTTTAATTATGTCCATGAACGATCTCATTCAATCGGGCCAATGGGCTAGCTAACAAACTGAATGCAGACTAACTACCTCAAATGAGAGCTGGGCCACGGAGTCGTTTTTTTTTTTTTTCAGATGGATCAATTATTGTTTGAGGCGAAATTTTTGTACACTATCCATGATGTAGAAAATCTGATATGGAGTAAACCATCTTATCTGATTGGGCTATGTAGTCATCACTTTCAACGTATATTTAATATCCGTAATTTACTTTTCATTTGAAATTTTGAATGACGAAAATAATCATTTCTTCTGAAAAAATTATGATATCCCTTACGGATATTATGATATCTTGTATTGAAATTATGACTTTCTACACACGATGTTATAATTTTTTATAAGATGTTATAATTTTGATAGAAATATTTTTTGTCATTTGAAAAATTTATTTTTCAAATGATAAAAAATATCTTTATTTTTATGTGAAAAAAATATAATATCCTATGTAGAAAGTCATAATTTTAATTCAGAATGTCGTAATATCGATACAAAATATCATAAAAAAATTATGGTTATTAAATATATATTAAAATAATAGCTATGTGGTTTAATCCCATGATGCGCTCCATGTTAGATTTTTACGTCATAGAGGGTGTACAATTTTTTTGATTGTTTAATATTATGAGAGGCCAATTTCCACCCGCTCTCTCGTTCCCACTCCATCTTCCCAGGGCTGATGCTAACGCGCCCCTTGGAGGGACCGGATAAGGGGTGAAACCATCACAGCAAGTGCTTGGTGGAACGTTAGTGTCGCCCGGTACCTATTTGAGCCCGCTGTTCGGTAGCTAGCACACATTGCCCAAATTGGGTTGTCGGATTGTGGGTAATCTACGTGTCGGCAACAAATCAACTGCCACCCATGAGTTAGAGGTTGGGTCCATAGATGCATACGCCTTTATGGCCTCTCTTCTCGGTCTCTCTCCGTATGAAAAAAACTTCGTATGTGAAACGTAGAGTTACTCGTGCGTGGATTATTTTGAATTTTTTACTAATGGAATGCGTGATAAGTTTCACCGTTCACACGCAGGCAGGTTTCACCCATGGATTTATTTAAATCAACATTTGAACAAAATATGTTGGATTGTGATCTGATGCGCACACGTGTCAAGCGATCGTCGGAGACGCCGTCCTCGGTTCACGAAGTATTGTCCGTTTCGACTAGGTCCGGACAGGGGCTGCTGTCCCCGTGGTCCCCACCGGGGGTTGTCCCTGGGATCCCTCTGGGCCCCACCGGAGGTTATTCCTCTCCGGCCCGACGCCACGCAGGCGGCCTCACGGTTTTGTCCTTCCCCTCGACGGAAAAAGGTTCCCCTCGACGGGAGAAGGCGCCTCGTGGGACCGGGGGTTGTCCCTAGGACCCCTCTGGGCCCCACCGGGGGTTATTCCTCCCGGCCCGACGCCACGCAGGCGGTCTCACGATTTTATCCTTCCCTTCGGCGGGAAAAGGCGCCTCGTGAGTGAAGGGGTGCTCGTATCCCTACTTAAGCACATGCATACTTCAGAGTTGCCCGATATGAGATTATTAAGGGAGGTTCCCCCACGGCCTGCCCACAACATGATCTAACCATCCCTTGCCACGCACAAAGGGCTGCGGATTCAAACTTGAACGGTGGCGTTTCTAATATATTTAAAAAAAAAAAATCATATCGAAACCAACCTGAATGGTGGCATTTCCATTATATTTTTAAAAATAAAATAAAATATCATATCAAGTCTAATTAAATTCAGAATTTGGCTTTAAAGAAGAACCTGTAGCAGCAGTATGGAATATAATGTGTGCCAAATTCTAAGCAACTGATCAGTTATGCAGAAAACCTAAATAAATGATACCCATAGGTAATATCTTGATCCCAATTGAATCCTGCCGAGTCCGGGATATAGGGTAGATGCAGCCAACCCCAGTCTACCCAATCTCCAAATTATTCTACTTCCAAATCAGAAGGTGACCATGAAAAAGAAGTCTGTTGAAAGAGATGCACAAGGGGTTTTGTAATATCACGGACGTACTATAGGTGTGTTCTCATCCAATATTTTGTCTGAAAGAGTGACCAAAGACTCCATCAAATTGATCATCCAATAAAAAGATGCATTCTGTTCTTTAGGTATCTTGTATAGATTGTTTCATATCATTGTTGGATTCCAAGGGAGATCTACAACATTCTAACGGTCCCACGTTGGTTGGCCAGGATAGAGGTTCTCCAAAGACACTGAGATAGGTTGTCTCCAAGGCCCGAAGAAAAGTGGCAAGGAGAAAGTTTTTGTGCACTGCATGTGATGTAATAAAATTGACATAGAACGCACCGTCCAATCATATTCGAACACGTAATCATCGCTTTCTAATGCATATTTAATACCTGCAGTTTTGCTCTTTCGTTTGAAATTTTGAATGATGAAAATGCTCCTCTTCTTCTAAAAAAATTATGATATCCTATGACCATATCATGACATCATGTGGTTAAATTGTGACTTTCTGTACACAGAATGTAATAATTTTCTTTTAGAAGTCATAAAGAAGAAAGTATATTTTCGTGATTGAAAATTTATAAATTTTAAATAATAAAATATATATATATTTTTTTATGATATCTTGTGTGTTGGAAATCATAATTTGAGCGCAGGATGTCATAATATGGTCAAAAAATGTCATAATTTTTTAAGAAGAAAAAAATATTTTATCATTCAAATTTAAATGAAAAAATAGATCTATAAGTATTAAATATATATTGAAAAGCAATGATTATAGGTTCAACCAGATTGGACGATGCAATTTTTTATATTGAATGTGATGTACAAGAATTACGCATGGCAGCGGACTTCTTCCACGCCACCAACCCAACCTCTAATTCCAAAGGCCTCATGGTCAAGGAGGCCTTATCCGGAGGGTTTACCATTGGCTTTTCCCACCGCAAAGAGTGATGTACTCCTACAACAAGACATTCAATACTGACCCTTTCAAACCGGCAATTGTAACTGCCAATGATGCAACCACTCGCACCACCTTTGAAATGATGACTCGAAGCTATGTTGAGATGATGGCGAAGGACCAACAGACATAGTAAAGTTAGGGAGCATTGAGAGAAATCAGGCAAGAATGGTGAGGTCCAATGTGACTGAAGAGCATCCAATGCTTGGTTACATCCATGAAACAACAGTGACATTGGATCGATTAGATCACTCGTTTGGCCAGACATGATTGTTTAGTCAGAAGGATCGCTTTTTTTTTTTATCAATGCATGGTGTGCCATATTACCACATGATAGTGACGATGAGCCCGTTATCTAATCAGTGATTCTTCTATGGAATGCGACAGCTTGATTCCTTCATCATTTTGAAAAAAAAGAACCTATGTTTCTTTAGTAGACTCGAGTCAATTACGAGGACCATGGTAGATAAGAAACAAAGATTAATTTCCACAGCCGCCTTCGTGCTTGGAGGGCTTCAATGGCAGAAAACTCTTAAGGTCACCATCAAGAGACTAGCAGCCTTGTACTGATTGTGCTGGTATGAGATTATGATAGGATGCTTGAATTATATAGCCTTTCCAATTAGTCCTGCCAAGTAACTCCAGATAACATTATAGCATCTCGTTCCTATTTACTGAGAGAGACAGCCAGTTATTAATTTGGTAGTTTGAGGCTTTGAGGTTTCCTTTCTTCTACTTGTCCCAAGGCTTTTTTTTTTTTTTTTTCACATGGAAGTAAATTACAACCATTTCAATTTGGCCAGTACCAAGCATGGATGTGTTAACTTTTGTCATAACTAAGATTGGTTTCTTAACAGAAAAAAGTAACTTCAGAAGCAGCAGATTTGGCTTTAGTCCTAATTTGTCTTATAAAGGGAATGATGATGACAACTTCGTGTTCACATAACTTCTACGCTAAGGGAATCATGGTTGATGTCCACAAGCATAATTTAACTTTTTTTAAATTTATTGTGATCCCTCACTTATGCCATGTTCACCGACTAAAGTACAAGGTACCTTATCGGATCTTATGCATTATCATGAAATCTATTTGTTCATTAAGCATACAGGTTGCGCGTCAGGTGAGCCACAAATACAAGTAGTTAAATCTTTATTTCCTGTAAGTACTAGTTAAATCTCACTTGGGAGGAAATAATAATCCATTGCATCCAATGACTGGATATCCATATCCACTCGAACAGCCAAGAAAACGGGAGAACTGACACATATTCAGGTTTCTTTTCCATCAAATTGGATAAACCCCGCAGAGAAGCTAGTTCTTCTTGAAACCAAGAGGGTGGAAGGTGCGCAAAATCTTGGTGCGTGGTAGGAGATCCAATGAAATTTTTAGAGACATTTGCCTTTCTTTGCATCAATTGTTTGCAGCTTTTTTCTTTTTTGTTGCGGGAAAGAAGAAATGCAAGATTTATTTATTTCTTTCTTTTTTGAGAAAAAACAACAAAGTAGCTACCAAATCTTTGGTCCAGGGGCTTCCAAATGATTGGTCAGTGTTAGATAATCGGAAGCAATTACTTTGTTCTGCAAAGTATGATGTTTGATTGGAGCAACTTGTAATCTCCTGTAATAGTTTAAATACTCGGATTCCATCTTTTCCCCTAATACTGCGGATTAAACTCTCTCTTATAATCACAGTTATGTAATTCTCTCTTACTTCTAATAAATTGGGTAGCTTAGCCTCTCTCACATCAAAATAAAGAAATAAATAAATTAATCTGTCAAACTAATCCAAAATATTCATGGGATAATGATAGATGTTGATATGTAGAATTAAACTATACACTTAACTCCATGAAAAAGAGTTAACAATTCAAGATCGATGATCCACTATCCAAATTCAAGATTCAAATCATTGGACATGACCGATAATATAAAAATTATCAACAAATCAAAATCATGATAAAATTTAATCAAGAAGGTGTTGAAAATTAGATCATTTTAATAGTATTATACTATGCTTTACTATAACCTAATAATCAAACCTTAGTAAATTTAAATCTATTCATATTCCATATTTTAAGATAGTAGATCATGGTCCAGGAAGTGGATTTTCAATTTATATATCCTATCATGTATTTTATCATATTAGTGCAATGGATACCTTTCATTCTTTTGCTCAATTGATGTATAGATTGAAGACTATCAGAATATATAAATTTTAACCTATAAAAGTATTTTATATTATAGGTTATATCATGGTTTAGATCTTCAATTTAAAAGGTCTGTCATTGATTTAAAAATCGTTAACTTTTTTTGCAAGAAATTAACATAAAATTTATAATCCAACTCATATATACAAATATAACTTGATGTATATATTGATCACATATTGAAGTCAATAGCCAGCTGTCAGTGTTAAACAATGTGAAGTTTTACCCGCCACATGACTACTATCCTTAAGAAGATATTTCAAAGAGAGATAAGACCAAGAAACTTGTTCAATCTGCTAGCGGACCACTCATCCTAGTAGGAGAAGAAAAAATAAGCGAAATTTTTTGTGCCGTGTAGAAAATCTGATGCAGAGCGCACTGCTTCATTCTATTGGACTACATGATCACTGCTTTTCAACACGCATTTAATGTCCATTTAATATCCGTAGTTTTACTTTTCGTTTAAAATTTTGAATGACGAAAATACCCTTTTCTTCCAAAAAATTATGACATCCTAATATTATGGCATCCTACGTTGAAATTATAATTTCTGCACAGAATGTCATAATTTTTCAAAAAATATCATATAGAGGAAGGATATTTTGTCATTGAAAATATACATTGGAAAGTGGTGGCTACATAGTCCGATAGGGCGAAGCGATGCGCTCCACATCAAATTTTTTACACCACGGACGGTGCACAAAGAATTTACATGAATGGAGGTATCTATATTTATGTCTTTTATGGGCTTTCAACCTTTAACATACCTGCTACTAAGATAGCTGTCATAGCTTTATTCGGTTGGTCTCAAATCTAAATCAATGAAAAAAATTAGTAGTCCTGATGTTTTGTAGAAATTCCAATAATAACACAGGTGGTATTAATATTATCAAGATCCAAGACTCCTTAATCTCACCTATTTTCCCTTGCAATATGCACATCGAGCAATCTATCAAAGAGTTAAAAAGCAAATGAGCAAATTTTAACAGCATTGCTTCAAATGTAGGAGATATGGGTTTTGCTTGAAAACAAGGGAGAATGACCTTTCAACATGACTGATTACATTTTGTGCATGCATTATCCAACCATCTTGCACAGGAGAGCAAGTTTGGGAAACCTAACAAAACAAGCATGCTACTTTCTTTGTTTCTTTTTATATCTCTTAGTTTGTTACTTCGCCAATTTCAATAAAGTTGGTATCGCCTGAGAGAGACACCAACCTTCTTTTTTTTTTTTTTTTATGTATTCTCTTGCGTTGCCAGACCAGGCTCCAATTTTTTTTTACCTACTAGAGTAAAATGTGAGCTATTTTATACAAAGTGAAACACAAATAAACTATTCATATATAACCAAACAAAAAAAAAAAACATAAATTTGGAATATACCTTATCTGCTAGATTGTAACAAATCAAGAGAGATTATATGTGTTTGTGAAGATTGTTACTTCTATATCTTTCATGTCATATAGGTTACTGATATATATAGAGTATACACATGACTGATGAACTGGCAAAAAGCTAAAAAAAATGAGGGGAAGAAAAAACTGACAAAAAAGTGTGAGTAAATTGAAAATTTGTGGGGATGTCACCACACATGAGAAGCAGAGATAATGAGGGAATTCAACGGTAAAAAAGCTTTTTTGAATACTGATCGTTGTCACGACAAATCCACATTTTCAGTATCTATAAATATAACTTCGGACTATAAACAACATTGATTTATCGTGGAGCACCAATCGACACAAAAAGTGAATACATCATTTTCTTTCAACTAAATTTATAGCTCTAATAATCATATATCCTCATATCATTTCCTTGTTTTATCTCCATTCAGAATTTTAGATATTGAAAACCTTCTACATGTCAAAAAACGAAATGTTTTATTCTACCAAAAAAAAAGGGATATGTTTTATCACTCTGCAGCATGATGACGAGAGAACTACCAAGCAAACATTACACATTTTCATACCTTAAATTAATGAGGCCTTTATATTAAGCAGTGACCAGAAACATTCCACCCAGTAATAATAGAAATTTATATAACACACACCATGCTATGAACACACTATAAACAGCAACAGCTGCAAACTGGTATTATCAGCAAAACAACTATAGCAAACAGTAATCTAATAATACCAAGAGGAAGACCAAAAAGGCGAAGACAAGCCAAGCACCAAAACCACCCCCTCTGTCATCAAAGCAGTCGCTTCCATCCTACGTCATCCATCCATTTTTCCCAAAAAAAAGAAAAGCCTGCAACACCCAAAAAAAAAAAAGTTAATATTTACGTCCAAAGGAGGGAATGGATTCAAAATTTGAACTCGTAGCCCAAATGTAGGGGAAAAAATTGAGAAGAAATTGGCAGCAGTGAATATAATTACCGGAATGCCCCAGGAAGAAGCAAAGGACAGAGTAACTAATTTTGGAAACCGACAGTACGGATGATAAAAAAGATTTTTTTTTCACCGGAAAAAGAAGAAAATTACCTGAAATTTGGGTTTCTTCTTCTCTCCATCTAATGACAAAAAAAAAAGAAATAGAGAGAGGAAGCTTAATCCATCCATCTTGCCCTTTTGATCTCCTTCACTAATGTTCGTTAAAGGACTAATTAATAGATACTAAAGAAGGAAGGACGGGATAATGACGCGGGTGGTGGGATTAATTAGTGTAAAGAGCAGTTAACCATCTCCAACTGCCGCTAATCCAACTCGTGCCTCTGGAGCCGGATCTCATCTTCTTCTTCTTTATGAAATCCTCGAACCGCCGATTCATCTCATCGGGATCCGCCACCACCGGCGCCACCCTAACCACCTCCGGCAGCCTTATCCCCCTTCCGGCCGCCGCCTCCGACCGGGAGGAACTCGATCTCTGCATGATCGCCTTCCACGTGTCGTCCATCGAGTTGTTCTCCTCGATCTCCAGCACCGGCACCGGCGCCTCCTCCTCCTCCTCCTCCACCGGCTCGACACTCTCCGGCGCCGACACGATACTTTCTTGGTGTCGAGGCGTGACGAAGCGGTGGACTTCTCGTCGGACTCCGTCGTGAGGCACGACGCGTCCGACGGCGGTGAGGGATCGGCGGGTTCCTTCGCCATAGCCGGCGTCGCCGCCTCGGATTCTGGCGGGTGGTGGGAGAATTCGCGCCAGATCTCCGGCGAGGGCTTGGTGAGAAGAGGAGCAGCCCCGAGATATTGGGCTTGAGGGTTGGGAGCGTCCGGCGACATGTCGTCGGCGGGCCACGAGTGGGTTTGGTGGTGGTGTTTGTGGTCGGAGAGCTTCCAGATGACGATGATGATGAGATGGACGGTGATGAAGAGGTAAGGGGGACGAGCCAGGTGCTGAGGGCATCCCAGGCGCGGGGACGGCGGAGGCGAGGAGAGCGGCGGCGTAGGGGACGGCGATCCTGGCGACAGCGGCAATGGACAAGATTCCGGCGAGAAGGAAGGCGACCTTGGCGGCGCAGATCGCGGTCTGGTATCCGGACTTCGGAAGGCCCGTCGGAAGACGGCCATGACCGGAAGAAGGGAAGCGGAAGAGCAGAGAGAGAAGAGAGGAAGAGAGAGACTAGAGAGAAGACGCCACTGTCCGCGATTCCGAGTAGCGGGTATTTATCGTGGAGGTTTCGGATCCGGGTTCGGGCCTGCACAGCTCGCGAAGCGGATGTCGTGCGATCCAACGGTTGAGGTCGTGAAAGGAGGCGAATCATTCTTTCGCGCGAAAGATACAATCCGAACCCGACGGATCCTGTCCCTTGCTTTGTTTTTTTGAAAAAAAAAAATGTTAAAAAAAGGGAAGGGACGAGTGATGGTGAATAACTGCCACTGGATGGAGGGGTACAAGGGAAGTATTTAGAGCGAGAATAATTAATGGGAGTGGGAGGGACCGTACGTAGAGCAGGCACACCATTATTATCGTTTATTATTATTATTATTATTATTGTTGTTGTTGTTTTGATTAGAGGGTTTATTAAAATATATTATTTATTTATTTTGTGAGCTGGAACTGGCCATGCAAAGATTGGGGACTTCGCAGATTGGCCCAAATTCCACGTTTCAATGCTAGTTTTACCGGCATGAACATGAGCATAAATAATGATTTCTTATAAATTGTTGATATTGCAATAACTTTATCCTTGATAATTAGTATTTATGTAGGATAATTGACAAGATAGGGTCAAGGTCAATAAATGATAGTCAAGGAATATGGTGTACCTTCGGTTCCCAAATCAAGCCTATGTTCACACTTAGTATTAGATAGGTTTGTCGATGCCTAATTAATGTATCTTGACAAATTTGTATTCTAGAATTTTAAAAGACCAGGAGAGACTTCAAGTCAACAAGACCTGGCTCGAAGATCTTACCTTTGTTCTACCATTTTCGCTTTGGTGATCTATTGATGGCCAAAAGAATGTTGATGATGTTTTCATAGCACCAATGCTGATCGATCAATTTATTAATAAAGCATAGTTCAATTTCATATGCCACACTCTAAATATTTAATAAGAGCCCCTTGAATACATTTCTCAAGTTACATAGGCTGCCAAAGTCAGCAAGAGTTGGCTCCAAGACATTATCTTTGGTCTACCATTTTTACTTTATTGCCCTGTTGAGGTGAGCCTGCCCTATGGTACGAAGCCTTCCTCCTTGACCAGCATGAGATATTGTCCGCTCTTCCCAGGGGCGCCGCCACTTTGGACTCACGCGCACCCGGAGTCATGATTTTGCCCTACAAAAGGCGCCTCACGTGGTAAGGGGAGCCCGCACCATATAAGCAGTT